>WAAG01052663.1:380-34404 GCA_013390105.1 Tichodroma muraria | reverse complement strand
TAAAGTCTGGGCTGTAAAACCCAGCAGAATTCAGCCATAAATCCAGAGAGCTGTGCTTGTATTTAGTAGGAAATGGGATGTTATTAGGAGAAGCTAGAAAAATACTTTTTTTTTTTTCTGTTTACAGAAAGCATGTATTTACTTCATTTTTCATTATATTGTGGAATTTCATATGAAGATGGTGTTAGCAGTTTATCAGTGCATTAATAGCTCTTTAATCATATCCCTGGGGATGAGCAATGATTTTCTGTTGAGATGTAGCAGAAACTAGATGTCTGTGAGTTCAGAAGTTGGAAGGAATTTTCATAGGATGTACTTCCTCAAGGTAGTTTTCTTGGCTTTTGCTGTGTTTGAGACTCAGTTTCTGGAAAGAGGATTGTGTTTCTGCTCTCCCCCTACTCCTGCTTCCTTTTTGCATGGGATTTTGTGAAACACAGCAGCTGTCTGCCATGAATTCACCGGTACATTGCATGGAAACTTGGCTTTTGGCACATGGAATGGCTTCCTCTTTTCTTCTGTCCCATCTCTGGGGAATTAAATTCACATTTTGTGTTCCTGCTTAGGTTTTCAGCCAAATTTTTTACTTCAGCTTCCTTCCTCCCCCTGCCCCTCTCTCCTTTTCTTAATTAAAATATGCTAAGGTTGAATGGATATAGCTGCAACTGAAAAAGGACAAAAATAACACAGATGAAATAGCTACACTCTTGAGACCTGGACCTCTATTTGGAATCACATTTGCTGGCATGTCACTGTACCAGGGTTCAAAAATTGACTGGACTAATTTTTTCAACAGATCTATCAATAATCTCTAATTTTAAAGGGAACAAAATTTTGTTTGGAGTTGAACGTGATTTTCACAGCTTCAGCTGTTCCGCTCATGTAAATCAATGACAAAGTCGTGTTCGTTCCATGTTAACAGGAACAGATTCACCACATCTGTATTTGTTCTGTTTCTTGGCTTCCCTAAGGCTATGAGTACATCCAAACTGAGATGGCAACTGCTGAAACCAGTATCTCTATGACACTGGCAACAACTGCTTATTTTCAGCACCTTTAAAAATCATGTAATTTTTGGAATACCTAAGGATGAGCACTGGATTGGGGAGTTAAGTGACACAGGTTTTTAGATAGTAGACTTTAGGAAGATATCTAAAAAAGTTTAAAAGAAGTCAATCTCATCTCTTTTTGCCTGAAATAGTTTCTGGAAGCCTGGTGGAATTCTGTGCCAACTCTTCCTGAGGAGGGAACAAATTAATTTAAGAAAATACTCAGAATAGGATTGGACAAGGAAATAAAAAGATCAGTGTTGAGTGGACAGCCTTTCTGATAAATCACAAATGGTCCTTCTCAAAAAGGAATATCCCATAACATACCTAAACAGAAGTGATTGAAGTTGTGATTCTTTTCAATCTTGTGATTGAAGTTCACTGATTTTTTTTAAAAAGGATAAAATTAACAATGCCAATATGGGCACTAAGGTGTTTTAGAGAAAAAGTAGCAATAGGCGCTCACAGAGCCTGGACTCTAGATTTGTAGTGGTTTCTCACCTGGTAAAATTTTTATGAAGTGCCTTGAAAATAGTGCTGCTGAAGCTAATCACCTGATCTGTGATTTTGCTGAAGCAAAACCTGATCTGTGGTTTTGACAGGAACGAGGTTGTTCTTCTCCACTCTTCAGAATACTTCTCTTGCTTTCATTTTGAACTCAACCTTCAGCTGGCTTTCCCTAATTTAACATCCTTCACCACAATGCCCTTTTGTTATTTACCCACCTTTTTGTTATTCAGTCATTCTCAGCTTCTTCAGCTGAGCTGACACGATGATCTGCATCATTTCCTTGAAATGTTCTCTCACAGCATTTTAACTTCCCCAAATAAGTTCACAATGCCTGGGCCCTTTCAGATCATGTCACTGCTGTTTGAATTGTGGGTACAATCAAGTGGCAGCAGCCAGTGATGCAGCCACAGCTGTGTGCAGAGGGAATATTGGCTCAACCAGGGCACTTAAATGGGATGTCTTGTCTTGTCTTGTCTGAGCTCCTTCAGGTTTGTGAAGGGGAAGAAGGCTGTGACTGACAGATTTACCAGGCACATCAATAGCAAAAGCAAAAGTGAGCTTTAACTACCAAAAGAATTAAAATACAAGAGAAAAATGTTGCAGTATTTGCCTGAATAAAGAGGGGAGTATGAAGTATACATGTAAAAGAGGTATTGGGTTTTAATACAGAAAGATAATTTCAGAATCCTACATTCACTTTTCTTATCCATTCTGGAAAAAAGCCTGGAAGAGGCTGAGATCTAATCTGACACTTTCACTCTTACAAAAGGCTCAAACACTATTTTATTTCCCCAAGAGGAGGCTGAGAAGTGAATTGGTTTTTGTTTACTCTATATATGCTCCATATATGTATGTACAAGTAGATTAGGTAAAACTGTTTTCCAGCAAGCAGAAATAGTTGTTGAGATTAGTAGTGGGACACTGACAAGTGTGAACCAGAAGCAAGATGTGAGTTGGAATCACTGGAAGTATTGCTGGAACATTTTAGATAGGGAAATAATAGGTTCACTGTCGCTTGGTTGAGCGTCTTTCTTTAAAACGTCCCTGTACCTCAGATAGCTCATGGCTTCTGCATGAAGCAATTGTTGCATGACTGCTTACCCACTGTCACAGAAGGGTGGGATGGCTCTCCTGGCCTTACACTGTATGGCTGTATGTTCTTACTTTGCCTATTCTGTTCTTCTCCCACATTTTACTCATAACATCATACTGACACTGGCAGCAGACACATCTCCATCTTCTGCATTTGCACAGCTTCCCATGCTGGGATGTTGGTGAGCAGACATAATGGACGGCATTGAGGGTTAACACCAGTCCAGAGAACTCACATGGTCATGCAGCTCCCGAATATTCATTTATTTATTGTTTTCCATCTCTTTTTCTCTCTTCCATAGTGAAATACATGAGGGAAGCAACGCCCTATGTGAAGAAAGGCTCCCCCGTGTCAGAGATCGGGTGGGAGACGCCTCCCCCCGAATCTCCGCGCTTGGGCTGTGCCTCTGCCGACCCGATGTCGCAGCTTTCGCTCTCCATCCACAGAGACAGGAAGACAATTCCCCTCAAGATGTGCTACGTGACACGCAACATGACAGTGTCAGACCCTGAAAACAGGTGAGTGGGGATTTGCCCGGGGCTGGGATTTCGCTTTCACGTTGAAGGCTGTTGACGTTCCGGGGGTCGGTGAGCAGGAGCGGGGCTCTGGCCACACGCAGCTGCCCAGCAAGAGCAGCGAGCGCCGCTTTGGGAAGGGTGGGTGCTGGTGAATGAGCCACGTGAGGCCTGGCTCAGCTTTTGGGTGATTCTAGAGAAACTTGGATGCAGTAATCCAGCACTTTTGTTGGAAATAGAATCTCGGGGGGTTGTTTTCATCCTGATTAAGTGTCTGCTTTTGAAGGAAAAGACACTGTACATACTAATTGGTTACATCCTCCAGGCTGGCTAAATCTGATTCCACTAAATTGCATTTTCTTTCCTTTTTTTAATGAATATTGTTTTAAGAATGATCTGGTTTGAGTATTTAGTTCTGGACATTAAGGTCAAGAGGAGGAGAAAAGTTCCACTTACAAGGCATTAATGGGGAGTTTTTGTGACTTGTTTTTTTCCTTAATGTTAAAAATAGGATGAGGTTTTACCAGCCCTTATTTATAACATATGTGGAACAGCTGCACTGCACCAGCACACTCCCTGATCCCTTCTCTAACAGCTGCTAATAAAAAAGGGAACAGTCAAGTCAGTGATACAGACTGATTCTCCATCCAAATAATGGCCTTTTCATTTTTCTGCAGTGCTCAGAAGCTGGGTGCAATGCCTTTGATTCTCAGCATTTACATATAGGCATAAACAAAAGTTTCATTTGCAGAGAAGGATAAGGAGAAGTGGGGAGAGCAGAAAGTGGCTTTGGAAGGATGGGTTTCTCTGTAATCTCTTGCACTGCAATTCAGAAACTTTATTAGTATCTGTGTAGTTTTCCATCTTTCCTTTTTATATTTGTCTGACCTTCTAATTTTCCTCCTCCATGCTTTATTGTTTAGCATAGCTTTACTTTGTCTTGGCTCTTCATCTCACATGGTGGTTGCCACCATAGTCAGTGGTAACTGACTGCTGCAGAAGTGCAATTGTAAACCAGAAATAACCCTATCAGTCCTTCTCAGTCTAGATTAAGATGTTTATTGATATTGGCCGCTTTTTTCTTCCACATATGTCTGCTTAGTTAAAGGTTTGACAGCTGTAACTTTCCTGAGAGTTTGTCTTTCTCTCTGCCATGGAGTGCATTTTAAAAATACTCATACAGGTCACATTTTTTGAATCAGTACAATGTAATGACACTTTGCCTGTGTTGACTTTATTTTCTCATATTTTTTCCCTTTCTTTTTTGTCTTTATTGTAGTTTTCTCCTTCTGTTATTCTCCTGGCTCTCAGCTGGTTTGAGAGCCAGGACTTATTCAGAGGGACATGCACTCATTGCTTATGATACCTCTATAATGGAGCTGACTTTTTTGAAGTATGCTTCAAATGTGTGTGTTCTTCAGTGCTACTGGGAAGTAATGTGTGGGAGAATCATATTGCTTGTTATCATGGTTTTCATTTTGTGTTGCTGTCATTTCCTGTGGAAAGACTGACTTCTGATTTTTACTTTAGTCCAGCACAGTGCAGTCTAAGATGGAGTTTTCCATCCAAGCATGTAGTACTTCACCATTGTGCTAGCTGCTGTGTCATAGTAGCACCCCATGGATTAGCATCTTTACTGGTTTCAGTGTTTTTCAACAATTCTGAACACTGGAACTCACATTTCCTAGTATATATCCTATTACAATGCAGTGACCCTTTCCCACTGGAGTGTCTTCCAAGATAGTTAATTTTATCTTCACTCACAGCAGAGCCTAAGCCGTGTCCTTACATACTTACAACACTTCTGTTTCATAACCCTGTGACCTGACACACATAGATTTTGTAACTGATGGTGTCACTTTGCTGGATGGCTTTAAGAGAGCTCTGCTGGCAGGATGCCAAAGCATATGTTGGCCATTAAAGGGCTCCTTTGGACTACAACTGAGCTAATTTTCATTTAAGAGCAAGCGTGGGTATGGAAAGCTTGAGTTTTCCAGTGCAGTGATTTCTTGCAGGCCTTCTGGGACCGGGATGAACTGATTTGATGTTCAGCATGAGAAAATACCTATGCTAAGGAACCCGAAAGGAAATGCTTGTTGGCACTGAATTATCTCCAGTTCTTAGAAAGCTACAGTGAAATGTGGATTTAATGGGCATGGAGGAGTATTGTTTTTCCCATTAGAGCTGGGAGCCCTGCATAGGATTTTTTCTTCTCATGGAAGACTGACTCCAGTTCAGAGATTCTCAAGTCTGTGTGTACTCTCAGATAGTTTGATGAGCTTGTTATTTTGGAGCAGAAGTGAAGTCTGATGCTTTTAGAGCCAGCAGTTCTCAGATGTCTCCTTCACCTAATGTGCCTGTGGGTTCACTGTGGAAGAGATCAGGAATTGTCTTTTCTGTTACCTGATTAAAAAAGCTGTAAGATACCAAGGAGAAGATCCTTAATTGAAATCAATACCAAATTAGTGTGTAGGAATTTTTTTTTAATAATGAAAACATGGCAACAGGAGAAAAGATGCAGAGACATCTATGCCATTCTTCTATAGGTGTAGGGCATATTATATTTTAGGCTGGAAGAAACTAGTTAAGATAATTGCTACTTAAATCAGTTGTTTGCCTGTGTTTTTACTGATAAGTGACCTTTCTGGTGGCAGCAGCAAAGGTTAATGTCAGGCCTCACAGAGGAGCATTCCCTCCCAATGAAGGGACATGTGGAAATGATCATGGCTAGTAATGCTAGTAAGCAGAAAATCTTGCTGCAGTGTAGAAAGCTTTTCATCAATTTCTGGTGATGATATTAAGGAACAGGAGGGAAAAAAAGGTCTCTCAAGTGAAATCTTTTCTGTTGATGCTTTTAAAATCTTGGGACATAATACAAAGGTACTTCTGTACCCAACACAGGGGACACGACATTCCCTGGAGAAATGAGACAATGCTGTGTGGATGGAAAAGGTTTTCTCATCTGCTTTTGAAGTCATCCTAAAATTCTGCTTGCGCACCTTTCAGCCAAGCCCAGGAGGTGTGGACCTGATCCCGTCAGCACTTGGTGTGCACACATCATGTTCTTCCAGTGTCAGGAATCCAGAGCAGTGTGATCCTCATAGTGTGAACTTCAGCAGTGTCCAGCCTTAATGATTGGGTTACTCATTGGCAGGATTTGTCCCTCTGATGGGAAAGGTTTGCTTTCATCTGGAAAATAGGAAGAATGGACCAAGATAGATTCCCAGCAGTAAAGTTTTCCTGTCATTGTCAGGATTGGACTGAGAATTACAGTCACAAGATAAAATTGAGCAGGTACGTTATGTAGGTGTGTGTTGGGTTTGCATGACCAGGTTCTGGTAGCAAGGAAGCTACAG
This sequence comes from Tichodroma muraria, assembly GCA_013390105.1. NCBI lineage: Eukaryota > Metazoa > Chordata > Aves > Passeriformes > Sittidae > Tichodroma > Tichodroma muraria. The sequence goes on along the minus strand of WAAG01052663.1, from coordinate 27,884 downwards.
AGGTGGCTTCTGTGAGAAGCTGTCAGAAACTTCCTCCACGTCCTACAGTGCCAATGCCAGCCCAGCTCCAGGATGGACTTGCTGCTGCTGGTCGAAGCTGAGCCAAATCAGGAATCATAGTAACACCTCTCTGATAACATGCTTAAAAAGGAAAATAACAAAGTTACTTTGCAGATGTAATTGTGGCCAGATGAGATTGGAGTGAGACTATGTGAGAGACCAGCCCTGCAGTCCCCAAGGTCAGTGAGGAAGGAGGGGCAGGAGGTGCTCCAGGTGCTGTAGCAGAGATTCCCCTGCAGCCTGTGGTGCAGCCCAGGGTGAGGCAGCTGTGCCCTTGCAGCCCATGGAGGATCACAGGGATGCAGAGATCCACCTGCAGCCCATGGAGGAGCCCATGCTGGAGCAGGTGGATGCCCAAAAGAGTCTGTGATTGTGTGGGAAATCTGTACTGAAGCAGGTTCCTGGCAGAGACCTGTGGAGAGAGAACCCAGGCTGGAGCAGGTTTGGTGGCAGGACTTGTGACCCTGTGGGGGATCCATGCAGGAGCAGCCTGTTCCTGAAGGGCCGCACCCTGTGGAAAGGGAGCCACACTGGAGCAGTTCATGGAGATCTGCAGCCCATGTGATGGACTCACATTGGAGACGTTCATGAAGAACTGCATGAGAGGAACTCCACACTGGAGCAGGGGAAGGACTCCTCTCCCTGAGCAGCAGTGGCAGAAACAACCTGTGATGAACTCTGTAACCCTCATTCCCTGTCTCTCTGTGCCACTGGAGGGGAGTAGGTAGGTAGAGCCTGGGAAGAAAGGGGGTGATGGGGAGAAGGTGTTTTTAAGATTTATTTTACTTCTCAGTATTCTGTTCTGATTTTGTAAGTAATAAATTCAATTAATTTCCCGAAGTTGGAGCCTGTTTTGTCTGTGATGGTATTTGGTGAGTGATTGCTCCTGGTTCTTATCTCAACTTAGGAACCTGTTATATCTTCTGTCCCCTGTCCACTAGTGGAGGGGAGTGACAGATTAACTTTGGTGGGTGCCTGGAATACAGGAACAATCCATTACAAGGTGGCAGAGGAACTGGCTGGTATCCATTTATTCTGGACTCTGCACAGTGAGCTGCATCTGGGAATTACCTGAGCTTCCTAAGACATCAAGGAGGTGCAGAACAGGACAGACTGTTTTACTCCAAAGGCAGCAATAGATTCAAGCAGCTTCATTACTTTGAGGTGGGTTTTTTTTGTTTGTTTGTTTGTTTGTTTAATTATTTTTTTTTTTGCATTGGGAAATACTGATTCACTGAACTAAGTATTCACAAGACCTACTACAAAGCCATTGCTCCCCAAGCTTCCTTTTACACACATTTTTAAATAATAATTTCTTATTATTTAATAAAGTAATGTCAGTAATGCACAGTAATAGTGTCAGTGAGATTTAACATTTTGAACTGTAGTTGGTGTATATGTAACTTATGCAGCGTGAAATAGCACAGTGTGATTCTAAAATGGCATTTCAAAATCTTAAATATAAAACAAATTCTAGTGAATTTGCATGTATTTGCTTTTGTTACGAGAAGACGTGAAAAGTTGAAGCTTCTTTAAGAAAAAACTTGAGTTTCAGACAGATATAATATGACATAGTAGAAACAAGTCCTTGCATCAAAAATCTTGAGTCACGAATGCTCACAACAAATATAAGATGTAAGCAGAAGATTGTAAAAATGCAATAAAAAGACAAACATCTTGAAGTAGATGAGGGAATGAAAGACCAAGGAGCTCCTGTACCCCTTCAAGTTCCCGCTTATATAACTTAAGAGGAACTGAGGGGACAGGGAGGCAAGTGTTAGGCAGTAGAGAAGGTTCTGGATATCTTGTTGATGAAAACATGGTCTGGCTTATGCTCCCACCCTGCCTGTCTCCTGTTTAGTGAACAAGCCCTGCCTTGGTTCTGCCAGGTATGAGCAGCCTTGTTGTGCAGAGCAGATGCTGATTCTCCTCCAAGAGCAGTGTGGCTTAGGGGAATACCTTTGCAGCCTGGGTTTTTCTCTGCTGTTGGGGGAATGGTTTCCCTGAGTCATGTATGTTTGGGGCTCTTAGAGGGCAGGGCTCTGCCACAGAGTGACCAGAGAAGCAGAATGAGTTACAGCTGCTCTAAGAGAGCACAGGTAGAACTTACCTTGTTTTCTGCCTCTTAGGAGGGAGTTTGATAGCACTGAGCATAGTCAATGACCCTGGCAGTAGCAAGCACAGATGGGGTTAGGTGCTGGGCAAAGGCTGAACCCTGCACCAAGGAGTAAGAAGGTGATGGCCTATTTCCACCACTGTGCTGGCACTGCTGACATGCTGGAGCTGGGTCAGTCCTAGGTGGACATCTGCAGCTCTGTGGGGCTTCCTGGGGAGGCAGATTTTTTTTTTCCCTTTTTTCTGTATTTTGTAGGTAGGCAAAGGAAAGACAAAGAAGTTATGTCTGCATGGGGGATAGAGCATAGATAAAGATAAAAAGTGGGCGCGTTACCAGTATTAAAAGTTGCCCTCCATATCTCCTCAAGGAATTTATTCTTTGCTTCTTGTGTTGTTATTGAACTGCTCTCTGGCTGTAGAACCTCTGAAATGCAGAGACCATAGTTAATTCATAGTGTTGTTGTGAGCTACAGCTTGAGATCCTTGGATGAAAGGCACATAGCAGTCAATTATCATTATTGGCACAGACGTGTTTTACTATATGAATATCAATAAGTCCTTTGAAGAAATCATTGAGCCTACTTGAGTCAGTCTCATTTATATCAAGAATTTTTGTTAGCATTTAGGTTTTTTTCCTGATGGGCTGTGTTTATTATCTCCTTAGATTACTATATCAACAATCCAACATTAAAGTAAAGCAACTTGAAAGAGTGTAATTCAAGTCCAGAAAGGAACAAAAGTGACGATAATCAGGGTGAAACTCTGGCTGACTCTCCCCTCATCCTTAAATCACCCTGTTGTGCTGTCACAGTACGCCTGGTCTGTTGCAGCCTCACCCACAAAAGGCTGCGAATTTTAAGTCATGATGAACATGTATTTTGAACCTTAGCTTCCAACTATTTTACTGTAATGGATCCAAATTAAGCTTTTGTGTGAAGTTGGATGTCTCTTGTTGTGTTCCTGTACTGTAACTGCTAATCTACTTACAAAATCTGCTCTTTATTGGAAGGGATGAACAAGTAGGCAGCACTTGAGGTTTATCTACTGTTGCCTCTTCCAAGCTGAGAGAAGTTAGATAATTTAGCTAATAAAAGGCATTGGCTGCATCCCCTTCAGTACTCTGAGGGTAGAAGAGGGAGAAAGTTGGGATATGGGCAACAGCAGTGGAGTTGTGGGATGGGTCGTGGGGAAGGCCTCCTCTTCTTCCTCGATACATTGCATGGTTGTGGGACCCTTCTCAGTAGCCAGGGTCAGTGCATTCAGGGCTAGGGTTGTCAGATGAGGGACCTGTAATATTGCATTTTTTCTCTCATAACAGTATTTTGGGGGCAAGTCGTTAACTGCTACAATTAATAATTCATTAACTGGTAGATTTAATAATTAATGGTTCTATGATTGGTTGTCTGACAATTCTCTGTCATCTACATCATCTGCTTTTTGGGCAGCTCTGCAATTGCTGGTGCATTTTGCAAGCTGCAGTCATCTATCTTGATAAGGGGCAGTTTTCCAAACCTGTAGGAGCTGGAGCTCTGAAGCCTCTAGGCAGAAAGGGTGAATTTTTTTTTTCATTACGCAGAATAGTTGTTTTCTATTATTTGTGAAACTCCCCACCAGCCAAACAGTTTTAGTCTGGGTTATACCAATTTTTCTTCTAATCTTTCTTGAAAGGCCACTGACATCAGACACTTCCGTAGGACTATCCCTACCATAAAGATGAGCGTTTTGTCTCTTTTGAGGCAAATCACCAAACTAGGGTGAACTTCATTTTTTTCTTCCTCATGATTTAATTCTTGTTCTGTTAAATCATGTTAAAATAGGTTTCTAATGTCCTAAAGACTGCTGTAGTCTCTGGGCAGTGGTCTGAGAACAGAATTACTGGGAGATGTGACAGGATATGGGGACACAGTGGAAACCTCTGAGTTTTCCTGCAGGGTGTTTGAGATACCAGTGTAGAACTGGATAGTTACAGCATGTCATGACTGACCTTCAATCTCTGCAGGTCCTGGTGAATTTGGGACTAGGCATGTCTCATTTTCTTGAGCAAAGATGAATCTTTTCTCCTGGCATAATGGCATGGGGCTTGCTCCCTTCCCCATCCTTCTGGGCCATACAGGTGAGCTCCTGGTGTCCTTCCCATCTCCAGCATAAATCAAATGGGAATGGGTAAAACTCCAGCATGTGTAACTCAAAAGCAGTGCCTGTGCATGCATGCATATATGTGACTGTAAATAAAACTTTATGTATGTGTGTGTATGTGTGAGCTGGGCTGAACATGACCTGACAGGAATAAAATGTGTCACTGTGAGTTGGCTGGTGAGAAGGATGTGGGTGATGAGGAGGTGGCAGTAAACTAAGAATGGAAGAATGCTTTCAGCTGGATTTTTGATTAACAAACTTTTAACCAAAGTCTTTCTTTCCTGTGAAAGTATTTAAATAATGAAAAAAACAACCATATGTTGGTGGCTTTTTGTGTTGCACTTTGGGTTTTTTTCACCCATTGCTTCAGTTAGGGGAGTTTTGAAAAAATCAAAGAATTTTGATTATTCCAATCAGCTTCAGCTGTAGAGGGTTGAGCTAAGAAATGGAAATAAGAGCAAAGGAACTGGAAATTAATCAGGTGAAGGGGAACAAAAAAAAAAAAAAGGAACTGCCTTGAGAAATGCATGGAGGGAAGAGAGGAGCACAAATTAAGAAAAAGTGATTAAAGAAAAAGCCAACCAGCAAGGCAGAGCAACGAACACAGAGAGTGAAGACTACAGCAGACTTTACTTAACAAACGCTTTTGTAAAAAAGAAAAAAAACACAAAGCTCTGGAGAGATGGAAAAAGAAAACTTCTCCAAGAAATTTGTCACAGAATAAAGGGAAAGGAGGAGCAGTGGGAGTGCTGCAGAGAAGAGGAAAACAAATAGTTAATCATGTTTTTATGTGCATCTGTATGTAAAGGTACGTAAGTGCTAACAACAAGCTGCTGCTAAATAATGTTGAAGAGCAGTTTTAAGACCCCCATGATCTCCCAAAGAAAGAAAGTTGATGTGCAGGGTTTCAGTTTCCTGCTATGCTCACAGTCCCCACAGTTTTTGTGTTATGGCTTGGAGAGAGTGACAGCCTCTAGGCTCTTCTTCCTGCCTGGCTGTTGTCACGTGCCCAGTGCTGGGCCTTCCCTTGCCTTCCAGCCCATATGCAAATTGGATTTCAGTCTCACAGATCTGCCATTAATTAAGGAGCAGGATTTTCAGCTGGTGTGTTTAGAGCTGCTCCTTCTTGCACCTTGTGTAGTCACAGGTATGGCAGCAAATGACATCCACAGTGTGAGCCCCGGTGGTGGGCTGCCATCAGAAGCGCCCCAGCTCAGTGTTGGTAGATGCTGAGGCTGATCCTTAGTGCTTAGGTTGTGTGTGAATACTTTGCTGTTTTAATACCCTCTGGTCACTTCTCACTTGCTTTCTCCTGTGCTTCTGCTGATGGAAATTCCTGTTTTACTTTGTAGTAAGAGTTTTGCTGAAGTTGCTACTTCTCATCACCTACATACAGCTTTTCCATCAGTCTGTGTCTATTTAGTGGGAAGATGGGTCTACTGCAAGTTGTGAAAGTGTCAGGAGGTGACCATGCACACTGTCCCCAAAGAAGTTGGCAGTATTTCTGGGAGAGAGGCTCCCAGGTGGTGCCTTTCCCCACAGCACTCAGAGGCCAGTAATTGATACGGAAGGAATTTGTGGCTTTGTAGTCATGGTTGTCTGGCTTCAGTTTTGCTTCACTTTGCAAGTAAGCAGTGATCCCTGGGGTTCTTAATCATGGAAGCCAAAAAGTAGATCTATAACATAATGAGACATTGAGACATACCCTGCTAGATAAGGTGGACCTGCCGTTTCTCTCTTCCAGCAAGACTTTCTTCTGTGACAATTCATCCACAAGACAGAGCTGATCTGTCAGCAGCCCTACGAATTTTTCCTGTTTCCATATCAGTTTTCACCCATGCTTGTGGATCACATCTTCTTTTCCCTGGGTCCTACTAAGCACTTCCTAACAGCAGCAGTGGCATTCCTTTTTAGAAGACATCTAATTGATCTCCAAACCCATGACCTCTTACGCAGCAGCATGAGACCCTCCACCCTCTTCTCAGTTTGAAGGGGTGTAGTGGTTTTGGTTTGCCAATTTGAAATTTCCCAATCAAGAGCAAAGCAGGCTTGAACTTAAAAATAATAAAAGGTTTATTAACTAATACTAGAAGAAAAAAAAACAAAACAAAACACAATAATCAGAATGAAACCTTCAAAACACTCCTCCCCCCCACATCAACTGTTCACTTTCCCACTGACAACATAGAGAGCCAAAACCTGGGATTTTCAGTCAGTTTACCATCCCTAGAATAATCATTTCTCAATTCACCAAGGGAGAGGAGTCTCTTTTGTGTACCATAGAAGTTTTCCACAAGATACCAGTTCTCTTGTGGCCTCACACTTCACAAGTGGCCCACCCAAGGGAAGAAAATCTGCCAATGTGAAGCCCCTCCCATGAGGCAGCCTTCCCACAGCCACTCATGGGCCCTATCAGCTTATTAGGGTACAGTTTAAGGATGCTTTTAGTATAAAACAAGAGTTCTCTTCATCTCAAAAAACAGAGGTCATCTTCTCTCACTGGGCAGAGGGTGTCACCTCTCTCTCTCGGTCTTCCTCTGTTCAAATTTCTCCATTAGATCACAGTTATATTAACTCACAGCTATGAATAGAGCTTTGCCCCCCCAAAAAGCATTTTATATGTTACAGGGGTATTTAGTCCACTCTCTATGGCCTTACAAGAGAAGTCCAGCCTAAAACTAGGCAATTCTTTCAATTTCCTTTCAACTTAGATTCTTCTCTGTCTCTCCTGACGTTAGGTCTCATGCTGTCTCTTTACATCTCATTCCATCTCTTCTTTCTCGCACTCAGGCAGGATTCATGCTTTGGATGTTTCATCTGGTCAAGAAAGAGTTGAAATCTCGCCCAAGATCTCTGCCAGGCTGTAGAGCAGTTCATGGTATCATATTTTAAAGCCATGCTGGGGGGCAAAATCTCGGGCGGCCTAAGCCAAAGGCAGCCACTGGCTGGTCTCTTGAGGCTGGGGGAGGTTTGATGGACTCTTCTCTCCACTCCTCAGTCTCGTCGGGGTGGGCCTGGCCCCGCAGCGAAACCCGCCCGGGCTGGCTTGGCATCTTCACCCCCGACTCCGCCAGGGCTACGGCAGCGGCAGAGCCCAGCCCGGCCCGGGCCGGCAGCAGGGCAGGGCCGTGTGGGCAGGAGCTACCAAACTGTGAAGAAGCTGAACTCTATATTCCTGGATTACCAATATTCAGTACAATTACAACCAGAGTATAAAAGAAAAAAAATCAAGAAATCAAGAATAAGAGGTCTTTGCGGCACTGTGGTGTAGGAGTCCTGCTCCTTTATATTCATATACATTTAAAAACTATTCAATTACTTTTGAGGTTGCTCTGGGTGGAGAAAGCAGGGTATGATGTCTCTGCAGATTGGTCAGCATCTGCATGCAGTGGTGCGAGCAAGTCCATTGCAGAACCAAATCCTTTCTCTACTTGCATGTGGCACAACTCCACTGATATTCCTTTCATTAAAGCCCAGCTGATGGCAAATAGAAATGAAATCAACTGTGAGAGCTCATTAGTGATATATACACCCTCTGGTCGACATCAGTCTAGTCCAGCTCCCAGGAAAGTATCTACATCATTTTTGGCACTGTAAGCTGAAAGTCACCAAATAACTGTTAATACAGCAAGTACCCTTCTGACAGCTAGGGGACTGAAAGCCTGTCACATAGAAAAATTCCACTTGATTACCAAGTAGCGCTTGCTTGGTAAAATTGCTTTCATCTCCATTTAGGTTCATTAAATGAAGATGCTTCTTCAGAGAGTATGCTGGAGATATTCATTGCAAGCCTAAGTCCCTCTCTGGAATATTTTCCTTGCAGACTAAGCCCAAAGTTTCCACCGCTTAATTTTAATGTATTCTGTTCCTGGTTCATCTCCTGATGCTGTATGTAAAAATCAAAAGAACCTTAACAGTTTTTTAAAATTTATTTTATAACAAAACCTACAACTGTTTAAATATAATTCAGGTTGCGTCTTCTAAATCCCCCCTTTTCCTGGAAAGGCTCCTAGTTTATACACTCAGAAAAAACTGAAATTGCTTACTGTGGTTTCATATGCAGACAGTGATGGAGGAGACAGAATGAACAGTTTGGCCTTTGATTAATCTTTAAGCTTGCAAAGTCAGTGACAGACTGTTTTGTTCCTCTCGGTGCCAGTGTAGAATCAAAGTAGTGTGATGGACTTGAATAACTCTGGCTCCAGCTTATCATTAACTTCAAGGGATTTACTCCACACTTTAATCAGTCACAGAATACATAATCTGACCCAGGAAGAGTCATGAAGTGTAACTCAGCGCCTGATTTGGTCCTGAGCCAATGCTGGTGGCAGAAGTACTTTCAAGAGTTTTGATAAAAGGTATTTCTTAGATAATGAACACTCCTACAGAAAGAAGCTTTATCAAATGTGGAATGAGTATGGTCTACCAAACATTTGCTTTCAACTTCTTCTGATCCTCTGTGAAGTAAAAAGTCTGATGAACAGAGGGAGGGAGTTTTCCTCTTACGTGCCAGGTTACAGCACTTGGAAGCACTGGGTTTTGTGTCACCCCTGTGTTCTGCGGGTGGAGAAGGGGATGCTGGAAACACTCCTCAGCTCACTGAGGGTCTTTGAGAAGGAGAGGGAAAATTACTCTTTTATTACAAGGTTTGCCAAATGATCTCTGAGAAAATGTGATATCATTCATATGCATTGCCAAGCTGGAGAGATGCCGCGCATCTTGGCAGTCATCTAGAGCTAACATATAATTCCTTTGGGTTGGTATGGGCTTTATCAGAAACAGCTCCATATGCAGTATTTACATAACTGCGGTGGAGTGTGAGAATAAACACAGCTGTGGCATTGCCCTAAATATTTCAATTCAGTGGGGAATTAAGGGAACTTTATCACTGAACTGCAGATAAACAGAAGTCAGTAAGAGGTGGTCAGTTTAGCCAAGAAACAAATCAAAACTATAATGGCTAGACTGCTGGAAACATTTAAGTGCCTTAGTCTTGGAGTTTACTAAGATCACTGGTATTTTTTTTCTTTTCAGAAAGTATGGAAATGCCATCAGTCAGCTGCTATACAGAAATCATCATCCAGTTGGACTGGTGAATCAAAGCAGCGTGGGCTGAAAGGCAGAAAAGAAAAGAGTTTATAGGGATGCAGCACTTTCAGCATCTGATTGCAGTCAGAGCCCATGGGTTTCCGGGAAGATTTAAAGTTTCTTTTAGTGTCTCCATCCCAGTTGACTGTGGAGACAGGAGTCCTGGGTTTTTGGTGGAAATCTGAAAGCTTGATTTCCTGAGGTTTTCTAGTCCAGCTCTTACAGCAATCTCCAGTAACACAATCAGACAGTTGAGGACTTTAGGGTGTGTAAATGAAAGTTGGCTTAGGTAGCAGCTTGCTAAGGAATGATGCTTGCAGATGTATTTCTGGGAGTGGACAAGTGCTGTGGATAAAAAGAACAGTTTTCAGCACGGTCAAAGCAGCATGTATTCCTGTTTTGAACTAAGTTTTGAGAAGTGTAGTAGTATTGTCCAGTCATCTTGTTGCTCAGCTCATGGAACAAGGAAGAATTTCTGCAATTGTTAGTGCATCACCATCAAACTTTGGTGACTGACAAGCATTCCCAAACTAGCTCTATTAGAAGTCACTGAGGGATGAGTATTTTTGCAAGCATGGCTCAGTATCTGTGTATGCATATGTATACTAGAATTTAGACTTTGATATCACATTTGAATATGTAGATATTAGAAAGAATATGCATGGTTTAGAACCCCTTAAACAGAACAGTTAAAAACTGTCTAAATGTTTGTTATTTTAGGGGATAGAACTCTTGTACAAATATTTAAATAGTCACCATCAAGAAAAATACATTCTGATGAAGGCCCAAGTAGTAAAATATGTGTTTGTATGGTAATCCAGTTATTTGAAGGAAGAATTTATAAATTGGAGGTAAACAAGTTGCCATTTGGAAGCTCTTTCAGCTCTCAATAATTTATTTTTAAGTCAAAACCTGCTATAACTCTAACTCATAAAGAAATCACATAAGTTTGATGCTGCTTGTGTGCAACTGAAAAAGCAGCACTTTCTTCTGAGTTTTTAGAGTCTGTGTTCAGCACTTTGTTTACTTCATGATGTGCAGTGAGTTTGTAGGTGGAAGTCCCCATGTAGAAACCACAGGCATTGTAAAGAGCATTGTTTCACACAATCTATACAGTGTGTTAACGTTTTTCAAATGCAGCACAGTACTGCTGTGTTGTTCAAATAATTTTTGTTTTTAAAAGAAGTATTAAAATGGGAGACAGAGGACTGAAAATCCTGATTGCTGCTCCTGGCCTGTTCCCTGCCTTGTCTGGGTTTTTCACTTTTCCACTTTTTTGTTGGTGAAATGAGGATGCTGTCACTGACCTCATTTGTGAAATGCTGTAATATCTCCTGCCAAAAATTGTTCTGTAAGTAATAAGCAACTTTTCACTGATTACCACAATGTATTTTGAAAATCCAAGCCTGTCTAGTTTGTTTTTGGTGGTGACTGCCTACAAGAACATGCTCCAACTCAGGTTCAAAGTCACAGTGGGACTCAGCAGTGGGAGGGCTGTGTTTGTGATGGAAAGACAGACCAGAGTATGATAGCTGTGCATGATCGTAATGATCAGTGGACACAAATGGCTAAATCCTAACCTTGAAGGAGATGGCTGTTTCTAGCAGTTCAGAAAAAATGAGAGTGTGATTTGGAACATGCCTGTCTATAAATATAGGTTTTTAGTTCACAAGACTGCCATCATGTATCAAGGAATTTTGCTTTGGTACCTGAAACTGAAAATTCAGTGTATCCTGGAGTGGCAAAATAAGAGCATTAATTTTCAAGTAATGCTTAACTGCAGCAGCTTTACTGAGGAAATATGCATTGCTGTGTTTGCTCAGTGCTTCCTGAAAAATCAAGCCACTTCTTAAGCTATCCAGTGATTTAAGACCCTGAACAGTTCAGCTGCCGAGTTTGGAAAATCATGACCTTTTCTATATTTAGAACAGTGTCTACGTGGAAACCTCCCCCCCCAGAGATCTGTGCAGATCAAGTCACCCTCTGTTCTGGATTTTGCTCTGGTTTAACCAAATAATTAAAACCTCTTAATTAAGCTCCAAATTGATGGATTTTGTATTGCACAACAAATATTTGCATTACAGTACTGTTTTGAACTTCAACCTGAATAAATTCCACTGAACTAATTAATTTTCTGCTGCAGAAAGGAGTCATTGTGTGTCCCAGAGACTGGGCAGCCATACACAGGACAGAAGTACAGGCTCAGATCCCAGGTCGAATTTGGGAGGGTAACATTTGGGGCTGTCACTGGGCTTTTATAATAAAAAAGCAAAAATGTGATACAGAGTTGAGTGATGGGCAATGACCAGGGCTTTGTTTTATAATTGCCACATAAAGATAAAACAGGCTATTACTTTGTGGGTTATTTACCAGATGTTCAAGTAAAATGGCACACAAAGCCCCACTAATAACTAATAACTTCACTAAGAACAGATCTGAAATAGCTGCAGCTGCCTGTCAAAGCACTTTTGTTGTTGTTGTTGTTGTTAGCAAAGGTGTTGGCACAGGTCCCATTACCACAATGAACAGGATTCATTTTCCTGAAAACTGTTCAGTTGTACTTTTCAAACCATGGTGGAAACCCACAGGATAGTCCAGTAGGAATGGACTGTCTTAGAAACAAAACTCATTTCCTTTAACATGAGTTTGAAAATCTTTGAAAGATTTTATCATATGATTGTTGTTAGCACTTTCTTGTTGCCACTGTTAGCAGGATCTAAATGGAGCATTGAGGATGCTGGTAACTCCTGGAGAAGGCCAGTTGTGCTAGGCCTGTGTTAATGTGTAGTGAACCCCAGAACAATCCTAGGAAAATTCCTCTGTTTGGGATGAGGATGATTTTCATTTATCTCTGCATGTATAAAATAAACACACTGAAAAACTCTGGTTGTGCCATGATAAGTATCTAAGGAAGGCAGCATCTTATCCCTGGCTTCTCCAGTCATCTTCTATGCAGTTTGCAGTTCTGGGCAGTGTCCATGTCAGTGAATGTGCCTCTTCCCTTTCTGTTTGAATCTCCTATTGATATGCTGTATGTGGGATTGCATCAGCACTGGCAAATCCCCTTCTCAAGGATGTTTTCATAATGCCAGTAGAGACCTGGCTTCAGTTAAGATTATCCTACTCTATTCAAGTGTTGTAAAGGTAAGTTTTAGTGGTAGGTCTCAATATTTGTATCCTTTTTAACTTACTGCATTCACTAAACAAGGTAATAAATTTAGCTGCCTATTAGTATATGAATGAACATAATGTTTTTCCCCCCATTTTTCTAGAATTATTGAAGTTCATTCACCTGATGCCAAGCACACCGTGGTGCTCAGGAGTAAGGATTCGGCTACAGCCCAGGCGTGGTTCAATGCCATCCACTCCAGTGTCAATGAGCTCATCCCCAGGGTGATTGCAGAGGTCAGAGACCAGCTGGGTAAAACAGGGATTGCTGGAAGTCGAGAGATTAGGCATCTAGGCTGGCTTGCAGAAAAGGTAATGAAAACATTCTTATTTTCATTTCTAAGCTGTCTATCTCTTATTCTCTGTTCCTGAATTCAACCGTGTCTGGAAGTAGGGAGACTGAATGAGATTCTGGGGTTTGATTTACCTTTCCTCAAAGACCTTTCTTTTCTCAACATGCCAATATTTGTGCTTTAAAAAAACAGGCAGAAAACTATAATGTCCCCATAGTCTTTGCTTCTACATGCCGATTAAGAAAGGCTTTCCTGGGAGGTCAAAAAGTCTCATGTCAAGCTCAAGGATGGTTACATGAATCACAAAGACTGACACCAGCCCTTGAGTTCACCTGCTGTTACAACTTCCATCATGTATATGAGTTGTCGCCTTCCCAGCTTGGGAAGTACCTACTTACTTGGTCCATGGGCCACCCCTCTGCTGTGCCTGGCCTCTGGAGCTGGGCATTCTGGAGCTTCCTATAAAGGCTGGGAGCTCGTTCTTTAATTGTACCCCTGCGTTTGAGCTGAGTATCCTATCAGGTTGAGCTTGCAATTGCAACTCTTGCCCTACTTTCAAAGTTTGAGTCTTAAAATGTTTTATGCACAGAGAAAACCTGGTGTTCAGTTCGAAAGAAGCTTGGGATCTGTTGACCTGTGGAAAGACAATCCATGAATGCACAAGGGTGGTATCAGTGTTAGATGATCTGATTTTAAATCAGTAGTCTCAGAATTCATTTTAGGCCATGTACCAACTGATAAGTATGGATTTGCTACGGTAGCAGTATTAGAATTGTGCCTAGAAATAATTCCCATCCATCTACCGCCTGGGCAGCCATTCAGAGTATCTCTGCCCCTCCAGCTGGGGTGTGTGGAAAAATGGCCACTGTGTACACACTGCCCTTTCAACCTGTGCATCCAGCACAGATGTGGAAAACTTGACTGTAACTGCCCTGAAAAAAAAATATTGTATGTTTTATCTCTTTTGGGGATTTTGTAGATGAAAATATGGAAGCCACAGGCACAGGTGCCATATTTCTATCTAGTGTCCTTTAAGAAGGCATACCATTAATTTTTAGCAAAACATGGGTCGCTCTACGCCACTTGCAGTGACACAAAGATTGCAAAGCCTTTCAGGCAGATTTTGTATCTTTTCCTGTCCCTGCTTCCAAACTCGCAGAGCGGGGACAAGAGCACAACTCTTCGGCTTAGTGCTGTAGAAAATGTAAAAGTTTGGGGGAATAGTTTAGGATTAAAACACCAAAGGATTGGCAAATAAATTTTAGTAGTATTAAACTATACAGCCATGGGATCTTTAATCTTGTTTTCCTTTTTATATTTCTATAAACTTATAAAAAGCTGAGCATAAGGGGCTTTTCCTGTTGCAAAATGCTTTCCTCTGAAAGGGTAACTGCTCTGTAGTAGATCATAGAGATCTTCTAAGTATATTATTCACAGATTATCTTAAGTGGGCACATGGCTCCTGGTTTATGAATTTCCTCTTTGTATAGTTAATACATAGTATCCCATTCAAATGCTTCTCTGTTTCTCCTTTTTTTCTTTTTTCTCTTTTTTTTTTTTTTCTTTTTCTTTTTTCTTTTTTCCCTTATGGGCTGAAATCTTATTTTTTGTTACTCAATATGGACCATTTTGTGGTCTTTCTAAGTTTAGTGGTGAAACTTGTTTTGCTTTTGTTAGGGTCAGGCTGTGTTTCTGTGCATGTTCCAGTGTATTTATGGTGGCTGTTACCAAGAATTAGCCTTGAGAGATTTGCAGTGACATTGTTACTGAAAAGGCAACTTGTTTTTTTCACTAAAAACCATCCAGAACTGTGAAGTAGTAACAGTGATGTCGAAAGTTCCCACCTTTCTCTCATTTCTCTTTCTCTCTTGAAAAAGGTCTCCAACATGAAAAAGAGAAAATCCCTACATGTAGCAAAATGTGATGTGAAATTATTTTTATTTTCTTACTGGACTGTGGCTTCTAGAGCCTGGATGAAAGAGACCTGCATATACTGTGTATGCATATACCAGCTGTTTCTATACTGTTTCAGAGGACGTGTTCAAGGCAGCTGAGGGAGGTGCTGACCACAGCTGCTCCTTGTGAAAAACCTGGGTTTGTCAGTGGAAAGAGAACAAATTCTGCAGTGATTTGTGGAAGTCACTGTGAATACCACTGTGGTTGTTTGACTCCACCTGGATGCTAGGTGCCCACCAAAGCTGCTGTATCACTGCCCCTCTTCAGCTGGACAGGAGAGAGAAAACAAAAGGTTTACGAGTTGAGATAAGAGCAGGGAAATACACATAACCTATTACCATCATGGGCTAAACAGACTCAAGTTGGGGAAAAATTAATTGAATTTATTACCAAACAAACCAGAGTAGCGTAATGATAAAATAAAAACAAATCTTAAAAAGACCTTTCCCCTGCCCCTCCCTTCTTCCCTTACTTGTTATTTTCTCTACCTTTCTCCCTCCCTGTGGCACAAGTGGACAGGAATGGGTTGTTGCTTCCTCATCAGAGGAAGACACTGCTCCCCTGCTCCAGGATGGGGTCTCTCCCACAGGAGCCAGTCCTCCAGGAACTTCTCCAACATGAGTCCTTCCCCATGGGCAGCAGTTCCTCACAAACTGCTCCAGCATGGATCCCCAGGAGCATCACAGGTCCTGCCTGCTCCAGGATGGGTACCTCTCTCCCCAGGGCCACCAGTCCTGCCAGGAGTCAGCTCCAGCCCAGGCTCCCCACAGGGTCACAAAAGCATCTTAGACTGTAACTTCTGAGACAGCTTGTATGGCACCATATTATGTTACTTACATAGCATATCTTTAAAGTGAATTCTCAGTAAAATCGGAAGACTGTGAACTGAATTCCTCTGCTTGTTTGGGGAATGCAAAATGTAATCCCATTGAAATTTCACTGTAATTTGCTGTGATTACTCTCTGCTTCAATTAAGCTATTTCCTGGTTTGATATTTTTTATATGACTCTGCTCTAAACTTAGCTCTAAACTTCAACCTACATGACATGACAAAAATAGATTCATTAGGGGAGCCTCCCTCAGGTGGGTAACATTAAAATAAATAGTAGGTTATCTAAGATACTAAGCCATTGCATGCTAACAGGATTCTACCACCTTAACTGAACTTCCCTGTGGAGAAAGCAAGAAACTTGTGGTTTCCAAACTGAAACTTCCATCTTGCAAGTCCACCTTCAGGTTCCTGGTGGGCAGTGAGGGTCTGTCTGCTCATAAGTACAGAGCTCTGCATCACTTTAAGAATGCAAATGTTCTCTGTGGCCTTCTTATAGGCAAGGAGAAAAACAGCCAGAAGCAATCATTAGGGATGCCATATTCCCTCTGTTATTAAGGAAGTAGCCTTGTCCTGACCTTGGCCTTATGAGGAAGGTTTCTAAAGCTGACCATGGATTAGGGAGTTATATTAGTCACCAGTGTCCGAAAATTTCTCTGTAACTAAAAGAAATACCAAGTGCTGGTTTGTAATGAAGTGTGTGCACTCCTCATCACTTTGTGTTTCCTATATTTGTCTTTTCACTTCAGCAAGACCTGTGCATTTAACAGTAGTGCAAAGCATGAGGGAATAGTTACGTGTGTGTTTTAATCTTTCCAGGTCTTGTCTTTTTATAATGTTCCCTGTAAAGATACTTCTGGCAACCAAATAAAAAAAAAAGTTAGTAAGGTCATCTAAATTGAGGAGCTTTTCCAAATGTGTATTGTTTCTGCTCTTCCAGAAACACTTTCAGTCCTTGTAGAAATGTCTTCTCCAGCTTTCCCCCCCATCCTTTTTAATACTTCTGCACATCTCATGACTTACAGAGGAGCTAAAACAGGCATGGCTGCTCTTCTCCTTACACTTACCCATCTACCACTGAATTCTTTCATGAGGAGCAAATTCTGCTCTGAAGAGCTAAAACACTGAGGAAATGGTGGTTTATTTTATCAGTCTGTAACATCTGCTCCAATAGACCAAAATATTGTTGGCAAAAACCTTATCTAATTTTTTTCTTTTTTAATGCAAACACAAAAAGGTGTTCTGGCAAAAGGGGTTTTGTGAAGGTAGCTTTTGCCAATTCAGCAGTCAGCCACACAAGCAAGAGCATGACTGGCTTCAGGGGCAGCTGAAACTGTAGCCAGGCGCCAGCGTCAAGCTGGGTCAGTTAAGGAAAAAAACCCAAAACTGAATGAAACCCTGAGCTGTGCATCTCTCTCTGTCCTCGCTGTGCCAGTGATACTTTTCATGTAGGCTTGGAAGAAAGAAAAAGCACTTCTGCAGCCAGAAACTGTTCTCCTTTCCGGATGTCAAATGTCTTACAGGCAGTGGACTTCTTAAAATTATCTCAAAGCTCCTTTGAGAAACTTAAAAATAGGAATTGCTGCAAGTTGTCTTTTAGAATGTTAATTTTTGAAACTGCAATAAAAGTGACCTCATGGGCTTTTCCCACTAGATCTTAACCCCAGCACTTGGTTCCTGTTCATGCTGCTCTGCCTGTGCAGGGCGAGGGTGTTGCTGCTCCCACAAATCTGGTATGGGTTTCAGAGGGAAGAAAAGACCTGAGGGGAAATTACCAAAGCAGCATGGTGAACCAGAGTTGTTTTTCAGCTCCTGACACTATGTCTGAAATGAAAAGTGTGTTAATATATTACAGGCTGTTCAGTCTCCTCAGACCTTAGATAACCATATTATTGTGTTAGTGCTGGAGTGCAAGGCATGTCACAGCAGAGTGATCTTCAGTATCGAGCTGTATACTGCAGTTTTACAGCTATTTCCCTGCTTTCACTCTAATTCAGAGGAGCTAGTGATAACAGGAAAATTGTGAGACATGCAAGCTGTCCAAACAAGATTTAGGCAAATGACATGAGAGTGTATTTGAGGTTATTTTTCTTCCCCAGTATGAAATGAAAATGTTACCATTTCCTTAGGAAGCATGTTCACAGGTTAGCAAAATAAGTAGACAGCAACAGAGCCATGTTGTTTTTCTCATCACAGACAAATGAGTTTTCAAAGAAAAGGAGATCTTTAGTTAAAACTTTTTATATCATTTCCAAATTGTAAAAATGAGCTTAAAATGTCTTTGTATGAGAAAACCACCAGCCCAACTCATAGTTAAAACATTTTGCCATTATTTAACATTATGTGTCTGATATTATCTGATCTTATTTATTTATATCTGACTTTAACCACCTCCCTGTGAAGCACAGCATCTGCTAGGCAGCATTTTTAAAAATGTGGCATGGCTGTGTCTGTGGTTGCAGCTGCCACTGTTCCCCTTAGCACTCTCAGCTCTTCCATCATGGTGGTGGCAGTTCTGGTACAAAAGTCATTACTTTTGGAGGGACACCATTAATTTCCTGCAGGTTTTGTGACAGAGGCAAATCCCAGTGCAAGACAAGTAGTGAGAACCTGTGGCAAGGAGGAGGGGATTGGGAAGCTGCTGCTTTGTTAGGCAGTGTGTCACTGTTTCTCTGGGATGGATGCCTCATCAGGCTGCACAGTCTGAACCAGCAGCATTTTCAGGAATAAAATCCAGGTTATACTAATCCCCAGGTCTCTCTTCTGTGCCTGGAAAGTACCTGTGCATGTTTAGGCTGAGCCTACAGCAAGCTTTGGGTTGTACTGTGTGTTAACCCAGTACAAATCAATATATGATTTAACCAGATAAATAAACTGCTAGAAAAATGGGTGTTTGCTAAAAAAATATTACTGAAAAGCCTACCTTACTTGAGAGGGATTTACAGACAAGTTTGGAAATACTACTCACCTGCACTATCCAGGAAAAAGAGCAAGGCAATTTGGTCCTGCTCTCCTGTTTTTTGTGGTCAAAGAAGGATGCAATTTCTCATATTGCTAATATACATCTGGTCATAATCTTTAAATTGATCTGACCTTTTCGAGATTACACATACCTCAAATGGAAAACCTTCTCTGTGTCCTAAATTAGAAACTGCACTTTTAAATACCAGCTAATGACTTGCTGTGGAGCACTTAGATCCAAATGAAAAATCCTGGTTTTGCCCTGTGTCACTTAACCTTGCAGTTTATTAATGCCGGAACTTATTTGTTTGCTTTGTAAAACACCAGAACAGGGTTCTTAATTACATTAACAGTCTTCATTATCTGGGATAACGATCAGCCTGTTCTTAGGAAAGACGTAAACCTGAAATAGCATGAAGAGTAATTTCCTCTCCAAGCTTCAGTGAGGTTCCTCCACAGGCCATTTTTACCAGCAGTGACATCGTTCTCTCCTTGCTTTTGATGCCTTCAGTAAGTGGCTATATTAAGGAAAACTCAGGCTGAAAGCAGCCTTTGCATTCACTGTACTGTTTTAAAGGCTTTGCCAGTCTTTATCTGTAACACACATGCTATTTCTTCCCATGCCAATGAGAGACGAGCAAATAATAAAATTAAGTGCTCATTGCAAGGGGACTGGAAAGAAGAATAAGTGTAAGTAAATAATGAAAAATTGTAGTAATATGGTGGTAAATGCATGAAGGACCTGAAATCAAAAGTCTGTACTTCTGCATTACAGTTGGTTGTTGTAGTGAAGGAAACCCCCTTTATGAGATAATTATAGGGCACAGTTAAATAGCGAGTGAGCACTGTTGTGCCTGTGGTAGCCTTCAAGGTATTGAATTATTTTTGCAGAAGTTGAGCTGCGGTGTGGACTGGGCCCTGCATATCCCCTTGCCCTTCCCACGAGGGCTGCACTAGTTCTGGTCAGATCCCAGCAGAGGTAATCACATCCTTCCCGCTCTCCCTCTGCCTCAGCTTTGATCTGACTGTCCTTGCAGATGACTTAGCTTTCTCCATAAAATACAGAATATGTCTGTCGCTGTTCCTATGAACCCCAGGAATGGTGAGAAAGTTCGTTTTTATAATCATTCCTCTCCATATAATTTTATTTAACTTCTCCCTTCCTGCGTCAGGAAGAATTTTGAGCCCGAGATGTGGCTGCTGCTCTGTCAGCTGTGCCTGCACAGGCAGGGGGACACCAACCACAGCAGGATCCACATGACTCTGCTGTGACAGGGGCTCTGCAGATGTCTGGTCAGCAAACCCAGGGTAGGGTTTGAGAGGGGAAATGCTGGGCTGTAGCTTGAAAGGAGGGAGAGGATGCTGAAAGGAAATGGGGAGTTCAGCGCCTTCCTGAGGTGTGGGAGCTGTTTCTCTTGGTTCCTCCAACAGAACAGGGTGGTAGCTGTGGGACCACATCCCAGTGTGGTCTGGAGCACATCCTGATGTGTTTCTGAGCACTGGCTGCTTTGCACAGTGTGTCTGCCACGGCATGAATACTTAACTCTTTGTTCTAGATAACCCAAACTGGAACTGCTGTTTGGCTGGGTTGGATTTTGCTGGACAAGGAGCTTGCTAGATTTTGCCAAATGAGGCATTTTCTTCCTAGATTTTGCTAAATTTTCAGGATGTTGGGCGTTTCCATCTTTTGCCTTGGCAGCTGCAGTTGATCTGTCCAAAAGGGTCCAGCTCCCCTCGTGCATGTGCTGAGTCATTTCACCTTTTGGGTCTGCACAGGTTTGAAAGCTTCTGTTTGAACCTGTTTGCAGTACAGTTCATTTGAAAAAAAAAACCCAGCTAAGATACAGGTGTAATGTGAAGGAAGGCTTTGATCCCCTTCCTTCAGAAGCTGGGGAAAGGGTTCTTTTTTTCTCTCAGCCTCTGATGGAAAATATTGCAAGAAAGATAGTGAAGGAATTAGAGTAGTGATGCACTTTGCTATTCAAACATGATTTAAATGCAACATGAACCTCCTTTATAAAACATGTTGAATAGGCAGCAGAGACCTCTACTGAACCCATAATCCAGCACTGCTGGCAGTGGGGAGTGGAGGGTGGTCTTCCTAATAATTTTAAGTGCTTAAGTGGCAAAAGAACTGATCTGCTTCTGCCCCAGTGTGTTTCTGCCTCCTCTCACTGATGCAAGTAGGGTGCCAGCAGTGGTGGGTTAGGAAAGAGAAGCACCTGTTCTTGCCCAGCGGCGGGATGCAGGGTAGGAGAAACCAGACCAGCACAATGGTTGAGGAAGGTGTGGAGCTCATCCTCGGTGTTTGGAGATGCTGTGGAGTGGTTATTCAGGGTGACGAAGCTGCCATTAAGGCAATAGTTTGGGGCAAACTCAGCTGAAACAAAGAGCAAGGCAAATGCAGTCAGAGCAATAGGAAAGCCCTGAGCACTGACCCCATCGACCGCAGTGACCGGAGCAAGGCTGGGGACTCTCTGCAGCCCCTGGATCCCACGTCACTTCTGTGGGACAAGCAGACTTGTGCTTACATCCCCAGGGCTGATCCACCCTGAGTACACAGCTGTGCAATGTGGGGGTGCTGGCAAACACTGTTTTGCAAGAGCTATGCCCTTGCACTCTGACTGTTTGCTCATTTGTCTGCATTTTTCTGCTTACAGGCTGCATGTTAGAAGCTTAAAAAGAAAGGAATTGTCTGTCTTAGAGAATCCTGGATTTTTCAGGCATTAAGTTCCCATCAAGCTGCATTTTCTCTGTTCAAAGTTACCTGGTTCTTATTTGCTGATTTTGTCTCCTGAAGTTAAAAATCACCTTCAGGGGAATGGAGAGGCCTGTTAGGGGAGTGTTGACCTTCAGGCTTTGCCCAGTATGAATTCCTCTCACCCCAGTCATCATTTCTTTGGTTTTTTTTTTAGCATAACAATACTCGTGTTTCAGCTTTTTGATTAATGGCATGAATAAATAGATCAGAAAGCATCAGAACTGGCCAGAAAAAACCTTTTTGCTCTGCAGCCCTTCTTCTCCCCCCAGGTCCCTCAGCTGATCCCCAGAGAAAACTTCTGGCAAAAGTAGAGCTATTTTTAGTAAAAATACCCTAATTTAGAGGGAAACATTGGGATTTTTTCTCTCTTTTTGCATATTATTGCCCCATTACATTCGCCCACTCAAGCTTGCAGTCAGAAGAGTGCTATCTCTACCCACAACTGCTTTTGGGACAGATGAGCTGGTTCATGTTGGAGGGCTGTTGCAGAAGAGCAGAGTATCACTGCTGGTACAAGCAGGAGCAATATAAGCCTTGAAAGCTGTTTTGCCAAACAACTGTTAACAGAGAAAAATAAACAGATTTTCTAAATATATCTTGAGAAGTCGTGTTCTCTGTTGGAAAGAGGGTTTGACCTTTAGAAGAATAGGAGAGTTTTAAAAGAATAGTGAAGAGGGAAAAGTTATATGCGTTACAATTTCTGTGTGGCAAGACATTCACTCAGCGCCTACTCTACAAATCCAGTTCAGTTTTAATGCTCAACCTCTATTTATGTAATAAATTCCTAAGGCTATTAATACCAGCCTTTTACCTTATTACTGAATCCTATAAAAATAAAATTATACTCCATAGTACCATGAGAACCCTTACAAAAATGTGCTGTTAGACAATTATATTTCAACACAGCAACTCTGTAGACAGCAGGGAAGTATTCCTCAAACAGTCTAACTGTTGTATCAATAGTATTTTCATCACCCTTCGTTACTGAGGAAGAACATGCTAATACCACATGTAAAATAGTATATTTTGAAGTTCTAATTTCAGGGCTTGACTGTGGCAAAAGTGCCTGAGTATGAGTGAAATCCTTGTAAGAACTGTACTTGAAACAAATCCACAATTGAAAAGGTTTCATGTACCATTCCTCTTCTCTCTCCCACTCTTAAAGTAATGATTGTTTTATTTTAGTTATTTTAAGATGGGAAATATTTTCACAACAGAGTCTTAACATTAAAAAAAATATTGCTGATAAAAAAAATCCTTTTATTCCCTTTACTCCAGATTCTTCAGTTCCAAAGATTTATTTCTGCCTGCAGAATTACCCTGTCTTCTTAAGTGGACAGTAATTGATAGTGCACATCACGATAATTAGTGTAACGAGTCTCCTAAACCCCAAGCCCCACAGCTATCTTTAAGCTCCACGTTATCTTTACTGTAACGTAAATAAAAGCTTTAGAAAAGAACTGAAAATAAATTTGATAGCAAGGGATCCTTGTTGTCCTCTCCAAGGGGTTTCCTCTACTCATTTTT
Organism: Tichodroma muraria; assembly: GCA_013390105.1. Lineage (NCBI taxonomy): Eukaryota > Metazoa > Chordata > Aves > Passeriformes > Sittidae > Tichodroma > Tichodroma muraria. The sequence goes on along the minus strand of WAAG01052663.1, from coordinate 4,990 downwards.
AATGAGGCCCATATTAGTTGTCATTTGTACCTTCCCTGATGAATAGTTTGGAAGAAAAGCTTTCTCCGTGCACAGTGCACAGCGAAATTTGTGCCAAGTTGCTGACCTTTGCTTGTGGTGAGACCTCATTTGAGTCTTAGTCCCAAGCCCAAACATATTGTTGGATCAATCACGTTGATTTTTGGCTCAGATAGTAATGCAGGGCTAATGAGTTGTGCTGTGTACACATTAACCTCAGACCCGCAGTGCTTACGGCAGGCTCGGAGCAGAACGCGCCGGGGCGGCAGGAAAGACTTCCAGTGCTGGCATCTTAATAGAGGGAGACGATTAAAACCAGTAGGGCAGTGTCACAGGTTCACTGCTTGTGGGATGTAGGATTTAATCAAAGCTGGAAAAACAAACTGCCTTCTGTTCTGTTTGGGAAAGAAAAAAAACCAAAACATCTCAGTACCATAAAGGTGCTTTATGAACTGTGAAATAGAGAGGAAAGCCTGAATGTTTAAACAGTAAGACAATGGTTCTGCTACCAAAAGGGAATCTGCTTCGGGGAACAGCCTTTGAATAACATTAGATTTAACCTTGTCAGAGCTTATGATCTAATGGCTATAATGGCATTGCAAGGAATTTGGGAGCATCAAGGAATTTTTTTTTTATTAGAAAATACCTTATTTAGCAATACTTTAGCAAAGTTCTCCTTTATTCATAAGTAAAATTCTTACGACCAATTGTTGAATTACTGCAAATAGCCAGCATCCCTGGTTTTGAAAGAAGGTGTTTCTGATCATTTCCAAAAGCAACCCTTCCCTCAAAGGACAAGATTTTGTCTAATGTTACAATTGTAAACCTAGGGAAAGACAGTATTTTGCTAATCATCCTTACGGAGAGATAGAAAAATCCCAGCACGCACAATATCCTTGTACTGACTGTTTTCCTCACTTGAAGGATTAGGAAAGGAAGAGTTACTCAATGACTAGTACAAAAGCAGCATTTTAAAGTTTAATTTTGATTTTAATGTAAGCTTTAAACAACCACATGTAAGGGACAGAGAAATAGAAACAGAATAAATTTGACTTCTCTAGATCACTCACAGTTTTGTGTCCTCCTCTTTGTGCAATGAAAACTGAGGCTGAATGACCGTTACTGCTTCAAATAGAAAATCCAGTGAAATCAAATGGAAAACCCCAAAGTACATAGAGATCCAGTCTTTGGTGTTCACATTAGACTTTGGATGCAAGATAGGAAACAGCTGAGAGGGTGAGAAGGGGGTAGGAGCATCCAAAACAGGATTTGCTAGAAGAGCAAAGTTCTCTACAGGTATGAGAAGCTGCCCCATCCTGCATTGTTGTGGCATTGCTTGAAGGGCATTTTGGCTTGTACAGTGAGCCTGTTCAGTAGTCAGGGTACAAAAAGGGGATCTGGAGCCAAAGTGCATGTCTGGCTGTATGTCTAAAAGGACCACATGTCTAGGGGTTTGGGCCTCCTGCTCTCAATGCAGTGACCCTGCTGTTGCAGACAAATGGACTTGCCAAAGGTTCTCTCAGATGTTTCTGCATTCCCCTGAGTTGCAGGTGTTCCTGCAGTACCAGTAACACTGCTGGAAGGAAGCACCTGGGTTTTAATTACTAATGACTGTTAGCTGCAATGAAGATTCCTGAAACTGTGTGAACACATCGTGTTATTCTTGGAGCTTTTTTTGTTTATACATTTCTGCTGAGCAAATGCTGCTGTGCAAACATTCATTTGTTGATCTTGTGCTGAAAATAGTTGCAGACATTGGCCAGAGTAGCTGCCGATGTGTAGTGTGGCTATAGCTGCTTTTTTGTACCTCATGCTGGAAATGCCAGTGATGTTTATAGAAATGGCTCTGAAAGGTTCACTTTAAGGAGAAGCCTGCTACGGGAATAGAAGCTTACCTATTTGTTTGTGGAATGAAAAGCTTGTACATTTTTATGAAAATAAATAGTTTATGGTGTTGTCTCTGGCTTCTGTCACCCTGGGAAGTTTAGTACAGGGCTCTTGAGGTTGAGGAATACATTGAAACGTCATTCTTAAATATACACATGTATTCATTCCACATAAAAAACTCTTATTATTGCTATGTTCTTTGGGTCCCTGAATCATAGGGTTAAAGAATATTTTAATATTCTCTCACATAAAATTTCAAAACAGAGGTTTAAATCTGCTTGCCCAAAACGGCAGGCATGTGTTAACGAGGCAAAGGCAACTGGAAGAAATGGAAGAGGCTGGAAGTGTTGCAAAGAGGAGCAGGTTGGAAAGGGGTTGCACATCTTAAATGGGGCAGCGTGAGAACCTTTTATGTGATGTTTTTGTCTGTTTTTGTGGGTTTTGGGAAGGCTGACTATTGAGGATGAGCTGACTTGCTGTTGGATTCTTCCTTTGCTGTTGCAAGAGTTTGAAATGAGAGAGCAGCACAGATTCTGGGGGTGGTTATTGTGGCTAATAACATAATAGTTATGTTGGTATGAAAGTACCTAGCGTGTAGTCAAAGCCAGAATGCCATGGTGTGAGATTGCAGCAGAAATAGCACCAATAGGAGCAGACCCTGCTCCAAACTCTAACCATGTGAGTAGGCAAAAAGAAGAAGAAGGAAACATGGGACCAAACATCTGATATGTCTCTGCTGTGATTTTTGTTCCTCTGGGACATAAGCTAAATGGATGATTGTAGAAAGAAAGTTAGAGCTGGGGGAAAGGGAAGAATGGTACAGCCCTGGAAGAGATTGGAAGATTCTGAGCTAAGGGAGCCTGAAGGAAGGTGACACTGGAAGGAGCAGCTCACTGATGAACTGCAGAGACCTCTGGGTACAGACAGGTGTACAAAGTGTTGAGTGGGTTGGAAGGTACTGAAATCTTCTCTACTGGCAAGAATAAGACCAGCCAGCTTTCATAGCAACATAAGATTAACTCTTCACAGCTGCAAGAAGACTTCAAAGAGAGGAATTTTAGCTCCTCTCTCTTATTTTTCCTTCAGATTGGACTCAGAGTTTGCACTCATCAAAGGTCACGTACATCATCACTTTCCGTTAGCCCGAATACATCAAGTAAAAGTTCAGTCTCTACCCTCTTCAAATAACTTGAAACAGCTGCTTGGATATTTGCAAGTGCAAGCAGAAGGAATGGGTTGTGGTTACAGGATCACATTCAAGTGAGTGAATAATTCTGAAAAACAGTGACAAGGAGGCAACCACTAACTGATAATGGTTACACACCTGTAGCCCTGTGTGGGCCTGCAAAGTGGTTCACAGTTTTGGAAACAATAGCATTACAGGCTGCTCTGCTAAGAAATGAAATATAAGAATACCAGTCTCAGAGGTAACAGAGATCTCAGACTGCTTTTTTCTGGGAAGCAAATAGCCACCATGTTGCCTTGTGTCAGCCCCAGACATTATCAGCTTAGTGCCCAGGATTCAGCATCATCAAAGGTTACGTGCATGTGCAGATAACAGCAAATGAAGGTTGCTCCAGATCTCCTCTTTCTCTTCCCCTTCTATCACTCTGCAGCTCAGCCTCAGCATTCCCCGTCACTGACTGCCCCTGCCTCTGATGCTGGCTGGGCTATCTGAGCATGCCTGCTGTCTGAGGATGTATTTTTGAATTAATCGTGCGTTTAAGGGGGTACTAGTTATATGCATGAAAATGTTGTAATAGCTAGCCTGATTTCCATCTGGCATAACAGGAGTAAATCCACTGACGTCAGTAGAACTGAAAGGATATAAATATAATTGAAGTCAGACCCTATATTTTTAGGGTTAAGCCTAAAAAACACTGTAACTTACTCTCCCTCCTCCCCCTTCAAATCTTTTCTTTTTCAAGCTCTGTCACAAATTTAAATGTCTTAACTGTTTTAATTTAAGCTGTCTTAAGTTAAAATTTCATCTGTTTCTGCCCAGTTTAATCAAAGATCTGTCAGTAAAGAATTTTAGGAGATGCAGAGGTGAAGCTCTCCTGACCCCCTACCTATCTTTAGAAAATCTCAGTGGCTTCTGGTTCTGAAAAATCGTGGCAGCAGTTGTTCTTTTCTGCCTTGGTCAGTTGTGTCAAGCTGTGTATCTGTAGCTATGTTTAGTTCAGAGCACAAACATGAGGCAGAAATGGAAGCTTTTTGGCAAGCAAAGAACGTGATTTTCAGCCCATTCACACAGAATGGTATTAATTAATAGATTGTTTTCTGACAAATAGTTAATTGTGCCTGGCTGTTTTCCATATGGCTAAGGAAATAAAAAAGCCAATGAGTACAGGGTATTTAAAAATCCCGAAAATTTTGGTTTGAAACTGCTGATATGATAGCCAGTGCAATCCTATTTGCTCTACTTCTAAAATGGATTATGTGAATATTAGCATGTAACTATGTAATGAAATACATAATTCACAATTTTCTTTTTGCAGTGTTATTTAACTAAATTACTTAAGATTTTTCTACCAATATATAAGATATTTAGGCCAGTACAAACTACAAAAGAAATCTTAATGAATAGACAAATGTTTATCACTGTTGTAGGAATAAAAGCAAGAGAAATAATTTGTAAAATTCGTAGTGAAATTTTCTTTCAGGGCAAGTATATTTCTAACACCAAGGGGGGACTTAGGTGT
>WAAG01052651.1:1273-14793 GCA_013390105.1 Tichodroma muraria | reverse complement strand
GAAACCAGAAAAGCATCAGAAAATTCAGAACCACTTGTATAAGTATTTAACCACAAATGATGGAAAAACTCTTTTCTAAAAAAATAAAATTTTGTCTATTATTTATTTTAAAAATAAATGTCCTACATGATTAACTCATTAGAAACCAAACTGAAGCAAACCTAGGATATCCAACAAATTTCTAATACTCCAAACTGATATTAGTGGTTATACTTTTTCTCAGAAACATGGTAACATTGTGCATATGTCTACTTGACTCACATTATCTCCATATAGTTTCTTCACTATGAAACCATTTTAAAAGGAAGAGAAAATTAAGTTTGAGTTCACCTTGGACACCACAGAGTGACACTAACCTGCTATCCCTTTACCCCCGCCATCATTTACATCTGTTTATTAGCAAGACAGCTTGTAACTAAGGAATGATGTTGTTCTTTATAGGCACTGTGCTTGATCTTTACCCAGTCTCTCAACCCATTCATGGCTATTACTCAGAGGCAGCTCTTCACAATCTATGTCTTTAACATAGAGAGCAACACCTCCACCCCTCCTTCCCAGGCTATCTCTTCTGAAAAGCTTGTGGCCCTAAATTACAGTGCTCCTGTCGTGTAACTCATTCCATCATGTTCCTGTGATAGCAAATAAATCAGTTTTCTAATTTCACCGTGGTTCCCAACTCCTGTTCCTTACCCATCTTTGTGCACTGGTGTAGGTGGCACTTTCAGCTGGGCTGTTGGCCGCTTCACATTTGGGAGGCATGCTCTCTAATTCCTTTGGGAATCAGATTAACAGGCATTTCCTTGATATACCCTGAAGTGCTGTTGTTTCCTTGGTCCTTACTGATGCCCAGTAGAGCATATCCTCTGGGGCAAGAATTAGATTCTTAACAGAATCTATCATCTGCTTTCTGATTACCAAATACATAACAGTTTTGGTAACAGGACTGGGTCTTTAATTAGTAACCTTAACTCATTCTCCACCTTATGGACTCAAAATTTTTTGTTGACTATAGAATGTTTTATCATCAAGAAAGATTGACACAGAAGAAACTCCATAAATACCATGTACTCAATATCCAGGTACTTCAGCCTTATGACATCCTGAAACCTATCCTTTACACACAGGTAATAGAAAATAAAAGAAAATGTCACATTCATAGCATGGTCTATAAAAACATAGAATTTTTATCAGAGATTTTGCATTTTGAATATCCCTTGAAATTTTCAAACCCTCTTTTAAAAATTCCTACTTTTAATCATAAAAGAGTAGTAGAAGATTGCTGACAGTTGAAGAAACAGGTTTTAGGCCAAAAAACCCATCTAATTCTATAGAAGGTTCATACATCTACGTCTTACTCTATTTTCCTCTTGTTCTACTTATTCTTTTTATCACAAAGTGACATTCTATGCAATTTATGCAATGATTAAGGTATACTTGAATCCAGTATGAAATAATCATGTTATAATGATAATAGTGGAGAGAAATGTAAACACAAAAACAGTTTCTGAAAGAAATAGCTGAAAACTCTGAGACATGAATACATAGAGATAAAGGGACAGCAGGAATAAATGCTTTCACATTCTTTTTATTCCAGTGGCAAGAAAGTAACAGAAAATAACAGAAAATTACTTGGCCTACACAAACAAAACAGAAAAGTTTGAAATATTGCAGTTCTTACCAATAGCATATTTCAAGTGTATACCCAATCATCACCACAGTAAACAAGCTTTTGAGGATCCAACAGTGTAAGGCCAAGTACAGATACAATTTTATACAGATTTACACATGATTATAGCATAAAGAATCTAACATATTTAAGTGTTATAGAATAAGTACAAAAATAAGTATTTGGTATTTGACTTATTCATGAAATACTGAATGGAAGATTTTTACAAGGGTGAACTGAAACATGAGAATATTTAGTTTTGAACTAAGTTACGTATTAAATGTAATGGCTTGATTTTGATTAAGGATTCATAACATACATTTTTATTTCCACATATACACAGTGTATAAAGTTTGTTTCAGCTACATAAAAATTAAAGTTTTAGAAAAGCTCTTTTTGCTTTCTCTGTCTTTAAAGAAAATGTTTCAATTTGAGATGTAAGAAAGGCACATTATTACAAAATATTCAATCACAAGAATATAGATTTTCAGATGTCACATTTGACTTTATATTCACATCTCTTAGACTAAGTGTTTATTCTGTACTTACTATTATAGCAAATCACTGATTGGTGCTAACTGCAGGTACTTAATGAACAGCAGAGTACAGTTCTAACTATAAGTAAAATTGTTTGAGATACAAGGAAAAAAAGAAACCCCAACAAACTAACCAACCAAAAAATTTCACAAACCAAAGAACTGAGAAATGAGATTTAAAAGAAAATTAAATAACTAATCAAATTGAGATCTAAGTGACATACAAATTTAAGAAAGTTTCCTGAAATATTGCAAAATATGAAGTGCAAGAAGGCCGAATAGGTTATGCATCCATCCTCATACAGGCATAAGGGTATTCCTTGAAAAAAAAAATTTATAGTGCCTATATTAGTACTCTACCCTTGGCAAAGAGAAAGTTATATTTTAAATTCACAGTCATTAAACTATCTTTCATTGTATCTTTAGGGTATCATAAATATAATTTTAATAGATATTTTACATGTAATTGAAGAAACAGTGGTTCAAAAGTGATAAATTTCTACATGCATCTCTCTTTTTAGTTTATTTCCCAAGTTGAATATGCTTTCAGGAAAGTTCACTTAAGTTATATTCCTATATAATAAGAGTCAGTCTTAAGAAAAGTATGCTTTTCTACTAAACGTTACTTTTATTATCTGTTCCATCATCATGAGTGTTTCCAGTTCTGTAATCATCTGTAATGAAGGTCAGACATAAATCCAAAAAATTGACTATGAAAATTTCACCCCACTCCCTATGGGCTGATCAATACTCCTATCACAAGCAATGCTATTTCTATACCCTTCCCAGGCATTAAAATTGCTCAAACTGACAATATTTGTGATCTACAGACAGAATATGCAGTATTATCGTGGTTCTGGAATGGTATCCTTCAATTTAGCACTCCCGCTAGAGCCTAAAACCACTCCACTGCTTACTCCCCCTCCTCCAAGAAGAACCACAAAAGGCAAAGATCACAGGCTGAAATAAGTGCACTTAACCAGAGTCAACAATGAGGGAAGAAAAAACAATGACAGCAACAATATTAATACAAAAGGTATAAGACAAAGAAATGACATGGAAAACCTACAACAGTAAACAAACACTGATCTGCTCTTCTCCACCAATTTTTCTCCTGACCAGTCAGAACACCCTTCTCCTCAGAAGCGTGAGTCCCTTTCCCCTGCCCCCATTTATTGACGTGAGGTGGCAATCGAATAATATCAGGGTCCTGGCCACTCGTGACTACTGCAAAAATTAACCGTGTCCTGGCCAAAACCACATCAAATATCCACTAATCATTTCATTTTCTTAATAATTAAAATAAGAGTAAGGAAAGGATATACATAAGGTGCAGGGGTTTAATGGTCGAAATTTTATGTGACAATGGAAAAATATTTGAAACAGTCAATTTATTGGTGGAAATCCTTTGAAATTCCCAGAATCTCATTGTTTAATTAATACAGGCCATTGCTTCTAATTGTACTAAAATTACACCATTCCTTTTATTATTGGTACCATAGATGTTGCTCTGATTTATGCAGGGTCTTTTAAAATATTATTAATATATTTTATATCTCTTCTATCATTGTAAAAAAACTCTGCATTTTTCTTCCCCGTCAGGTCTGGTAATTATGGAAAAATATAACCAACCAAGCAACCTTTTCTTTACCTAGTGATCTGGAAAAGCAGGTCCTCTCATTCACAGAATACATTTTGGCAACAGTGAGGTTTCAAAATACTGATATCAGAAAAAAAATATTTTCATTTTGATATGATTAATCTAGCACACTTCCTTTTACCTAAAACTAATTATTAAATAATAGAAAAAATATTAATATTTTACAGGAACAAGGGAGATCTCAAATGGGTCTGTGGCCTCACTTCACACTAAGTGATCCAAAGCTAGTTAATATAACACATATAGAGGGTATTTTATTCTGTAGCATAAAGCTCCGTATGAAAAAGTTTCTATATAAGGAAAAAAGTCAAATACAGGGGAAGAATAGAGAGATATGGATACCTAATGCTTCCTTAGTTCATCCAATTCCCACCAGATAATGAATGCAACCATCAGAGTTTAACAGTTTATTTAATTAAATACTGACGATGAACTCAAATGTAATTTATTATTTAAGTACAAATTATTTGGGAAAAATGCTAAGGTTTATAGGTAAAATGCACTTTCCAATGATTTCTTAAGCATCCATCTTCCACTACACAGCCAGACAAATTAACTAAGAGTCCAGTGAAATAATTCTTGATTGCCAGTGGTATAAATGATTTTCCAGCTGACAATAGGTAGACCTTCATTGTAAAAGTGAAAAGTCAAATTTCCTGAGAAGAAATGTCATTCATGCACTAGGACATGCATGAATGAAGGACATCCTTAAATGGGAAGAAAAAGGTTTCTTTTCATCCACTTGTCATACTGTAACAAGTCATATAGTATCTCATGGACAAATCCAGCTCATGTACTGAGAGATGCCTTGGGACATAAAGTCAGTAAGGTTAAAAAGACAGAAAACTTGATTTTTACAGATGTGTTTTCCTTGAGTTCTGCCATACCCTTCATGGACCCTTTCTGCCACCTAATTGATTTTCTTTGTAACATCCAAGCAACAGATCTAAAACATGGAGCTGTACTTTTGTGCTGATAGTCTTGAATAACATTTGCTCATGATACTGAAAGACATATATGACTGCACCATGGAGAATACTAGGAATCAGTTCTGCATGTTTAACCAAAATTCAGTGGTATTTCTTATATTGTCAAAAGATAGCTCCACTTATGCTGCTAGCTGTGGTCAACTGCAGTCACCACCCATGTGGTTAAACTATGTGCTCCTTCAACATGAATATTGCTATTTTCCCATGGGAGATTCATATTTTCTTAAATATGGCAAGTTTAAAATATTTTGGAGCATATATTTTCAGAAAGAAAATGGCCTTTAACCTTCAAGTTAAAGGCCATTTTTTTTCAGATACATTTTCTTTTACTTCAGATACAGATTAGTCTTCTTTTAAAACTTATCAATGTTCTTTTTCCAGGTGTTGTTCAAGTAATCCCTTGTAAATTTTTTTGCCACATAAGTTTTACTGTCTGATTTTCTGATTCCTCAAGGACAAAAAGCAACATGGAAATAGTAAAAGAACATACATACATACATATACATAATTTTCTATATTTTCTATGAATATACAAACAGATGAACATATTTTTCATATGCATCCTTCAATAAATATGTAAAAACTACTTGTTATTATATAATTTTAATAATGACAGTGTGAAATGTACATATTTTTCACACTTTGTACTCAGCTAATGAAGAATGCTTAAAGCAATGGCATTACTGGTTGTCGTGGTTTCATTGTGAACCAGACAGGAAAAAAAAACAACTATCAATTTGGGTTGCCAAAAGAAAAGGAATTTTGTAATCAAGAGCAAAGCAGGTTTAAACTTGAAAAGAACAGACTTTTATTAACTAATACAAAAAGGAAAGAAGGAGAAGAAAAAAAAAACAACTAACAAACTCTTGGAATTAGAATGAAACCTTTCAAACATTCTTCCTCTATTACCAAAATTTCTCTCACTCTCATTAACAACATACAGAAATTACATTTAGAAACTTTCAGTCAGTTTTTCAATTCTAGAATAGTCTTTCTTCAATTCTTCTAGAGATTGGAGCATCTTTTACTCGCTATGGAACTAAAAACTGAAACAAAACAAGACAAAACAAACTTTTCATGATAACAGCCGCCCGGAAAACATTTATATCATGAAAATTCCTCCCATATTTACAGCTCTTTAATAGCTGTACTTCTGGGCCATAATCGATCCATGGGGTTTTTTTTTTTTTAAAGACAAAACTGTTCAACAGCAAAAGTTCTCTTCTTCATCTTCTTCTCTAGGACAAAATTTCATTGCTCTGTCTAAATTTCCCAACAGTCACAATCATCTCAATACTGGCCCCGTCAATATAGTGTTCTTTTGCTCAGATTTACAATTTGAACCGTTCATCTCCCCATATTCTTTTATGGTTTAAAGGAAAATTGTCTCATTATATTACAGTCCATCACCATAGCTTATAAAAGATTTTAATGTAAAAATAAAACAACTCCTTATCTCTCCTCCACTTAAAATATCACCTTCAATTTCTGACTGCAAAATATCCTTACGCAATTTCTCTATGTGTCTTCATTCTGTCCTTTCTTTCACTCCGGAGAAGATAGAAGCTTTCGGGTTTCACAAAAGGCAGCAAGCCATGCCAAAGCAGTCACATTTACCAAAACAAGCCGTGCTGGGGCTGCAGAGCCATTCCTGGCTATAGTTCTGGCTGGATTCTTATGGTTAGAGAGAAAGAAAGTTAGTGGGTTCTTCTTTCCACCCCTCGGTCTCATTAGGGTTAAATTAGTCCAGAGTGAACTCCACTCAGAAAAGCCATCCCCGCCCGATCTGCGTGATCTTTCCTGGCTCCAAGACAGCCCTGAGGAAAATTCTCTCACCGACCATGCTTGCAGGAGAAGAAAACTTGAATTCCATCAGCCAGATATCAGCAACGAAGCTCACAGTTTGGCTCTGCGGTCTTTTTTTCCCTTTTTCCCGGTCAGCCTGACTTGCTTCCCCCTCCCCGCCCCAGGCCCGACGGCCACGTGGGGAGAGGGGGAGCAGAGAATGTTCGGCAGGAGCTCTTACCAGAGCCTCTGCCGGAAACCAAGAGCGATGATTCCCGCGTTTGCATTTAAAAAAGGTGTATCGTAAAAGGCGTACCCACGCTTTCATTGGTTTTATCAAATGTCAGTAATACACATTGGCCAATCACGGCCAAACTACTACACTGGTCTGCTTAGAGTTTTCAGAACTGGAAGCTGGAGTGATAGAAGTACTCTCCTTGCCTCCCAAAGTAGTGGTTTTCTAAATTCGTCAAATAGTTTGCAGCCTCATATTTCTGATCTTTTTACTGGCTTTGTTTGGTTTAGTTAATTGTTTGGGGTTTTTCTTTTGGTTGGGTTTTTCATAGAGTTACTGTAACATATAAAAATAGACTTATTAATTCCCTCTATTGTACATATTTATAAATCTTTGTTATTATTTGCACAGCATTGTTCCTCATTTGTTTTATTTTTTCTGTTTCACCTCTTTAATTTTCATTTTTACTACTAAATACTCCATTACTTCCAGCAGCAGTATTTTCTCACATGCATTTTGACAAGCTACTAACTATAATCTGGATGTTACAGCAAAGAAATATCAATAAGTAAATGAGAATAAACTAGTTTATTTAAAAACAAGAAAAATATTTGTATATTAAAATAAATTTGTGTTCCAGTTTCTACAGAAAATGAAATTTATTGTTTTCTGTCGAGTTTCTTTTTATGGGTTTTGGGTCTCAGAGAGACATGAGCAGTAGTTGATTGCTATAAAGTTATTCATTGCATGGATACATCAGTCTTGAAGGTGAGAGTTCAAAGTACTAAAAGCCCATGCCAAAATTTTCATCTGTGTCCCAAGCAGCAGTTTCTGCGACCTCTCCTGGGATAAAAGTCCCGAGCCTGCAACAACAACTCTTGCATCTTTCTCTTCTTCTTCTTTTTCTTGTGTGTCTTCCATTATCTTCTGTGTGTGTGTTTATGTGTGTGTGTGTATGTGTATGCAAGAGGGGAAAAAGCAAAAAGCCCAGAGCAAGCCCCAAATGGGACTTTTTATTCATAAATCATTCAATCAGCTAAAAACACAATTTAAAAATATTCTTTCTACACCTAATAGAGTTCAATTCTAAAGTATGAAAGAAACGTCAGTCCTTACACTACTTAAAACTAAAACTTACACTTCTACTTCATGTTTGTATGGCTTAACATATTTTAATTTCTCTAAAGGCTTTAATGCAATCTCTGAATTCTTTTCTCTCTGAGGGCCCCAGAGAGGCCCCTGTCTCTTGCACTCCAACGTTGTTCTTTAAGAATCCCAGACAATCAGAAAAATACTTTGTTGTACTCATTCCTTAATATTTTCAGGCAACAATGCCCCAAAGTTCCAAGAAAAAAAATGAAGATTTTGCTGGGCTAGATGGAAATATATATGAAAACATAGATTTATCCTTTAAAAATCAGATTCAGGCCAGATATTGCAAATTTTTATGAAATCTTGTAATTTTATATATGCATTAGATCTTATTCAGTTAGCAAGAGCATTAGCCTTGCTAATAAAAATGATGCTTGGAAAACAGTGTAAATATTTGTACTCTTCAAAGTGCACACAAACAGTCACATTGTGTCATTGCAAATACTGGACACACTTGTCAAAAACTGCAAAAAATGGAAACTAGTATTAGCCCTGTTTTCTTTTAAACCAAGACCATAACAAGAAAGAACATGAAGTTTTAAGTGAACTTAATGATTCTGGCATAACGTTGGGCTTAACACTAGAAACACTACTGTGCTTTTTGCTTGTTTGAATCATCTTTTGGTTTAAAACAGATTAAATTCCAAATATAGTTTCAGCTGTTATTATAACTTGAAAATTTCTTGGAAACAAACTTAGAAGGAGAAATCTTAAATGTCTGATGAATCACAATTTCTAATAATTTTCTAAAGGAAATTTATGAAAGCATTCAAATAGGGCATGAAACAGACACTAATAAAAAAAAGTTGATTAAAAAAATACTACTCCCCACAAAATCTCTAAAATGACTACTTAAAGTTGATTCAGTAGAGACTATTTTAGATTCTAAATTCAAGTTAGAGGATTGTGGAAGAAGATAGACTTTTAGCAATAACGATTCTTCATCTCCACGTGTCGTGGTTTGACACTGGCCAGATGCCTGCCACCCACAAAAGCTGCTCACTCACCCTCCCTTGCAACTGGACAGAGGAGAGGAAATAACAAACAGTTCATGAATTGATATAAGGACTGGGCAAAAACACTCATCAATTACCATCAAGGGCAAAACAGACTCAACTTAGAGACATAAAGTGAAAGCAGTACTAACAAGATCAGAGTAGGAAAATGAGAAGTAAAATAAACCCTTAAAATACCTTTTTACTCCCCCCCAACCCCTCTCTCCTCCCCACTGATAGTGGAGGGAGACAGGGAATGGGAGTTTTGGTAATTTTATCACATGTGGCTTTTCTCACTGCTCAGGGAGAGGAGTCTTGCCCCTGCTGCACCGTGAGGTCCCTCCCACAGGAGACAGATCTCCATGAACATGGCTCCATCTGACAAGTAACAGTCCTTCCAAAACTGCTGCAAAGTGACCCTGTCCCACAAACAGCAGCAGCCCTCAGACTGCTGCAATGTGGTTCACTCGTCCATGGGATAAAGTCCTCCAAGGACAGGCTGCTCCAGCCTGGAAGCAGGGGCCCTCTCTCTCCACCGGGTCTCCCACTGGATTACAGCCTCCTCCAGGCATCCACCCACTCTGGCATGGGCACCTTCCCCAGGAGCTGTGGGTGGATCTCTGCATCCCCTGTGGATCCCCATGGGCTGTGGCTGGATCTCTGCATCCCCATGGACCTCCATGGGCTGTGGGTAGATCTCTGCATCCCCCATGGATCCCCACAGACTGCAGGGGCACAGCTGCTTCACCATGGTCTCAGCACGGCCTGAAGAGGAATCTCAGCTCCAGCAACTGGACCACCTCCTCCCCTCCTTCTCCACTGACCCTGGTGCCTCCATGATGTTTGCCTCACATGTTCTCACTCCACTCTTCTCTAGCTGGAAAATTACAACTGTATCACAAACTTTGTTTTGATTTCTTCTTAAATATGTTGTGACAGAGGCATTACCACCATCTTGAATTGGCCCAGCCTTGGCCAGTGGCACATCCATCTTCAGAGCCATCAGGGACTGGCACATCTGTCAGACATGGTGGAAGCTTCTAGTAGCTTCTCACAGAAGCCACCTCTGTGGGTCTGCCTCTAGCAGGACCACAAAAAACAGGCTGTACAAAACTAACACAAAGCACCTTAGCTTAGCTTCCAGGAGGATCTTTTCTGTTATCTTCCCAGGCACAAAGGTGAGACTCACAGGTCAGTAGCTCTCAGGGTCCTTCTTTCTACTCTTTTAAGGATGGATACAATGTTTCCCTTTTTCCAGTCTCCTGGGCCTGCGCCTGATTGCCATGACTTTTCAAGTATCAAGGACAGTGGTTTGGCAATGACATCAGCCAACTCTCGCAGGACTCGGAGACGTATTTCATTGAGTCCCATTGGCTAAAGTACCTTCAGGTTCCTCAGGTGGTCATGAGCCTGAAATTAGCGTGTGAAGGACTTTGTTCCCCCAGACCCCATCCTGCTGCCCACCCCCTTCAGAATTATGCAAAGGCAATCTCTCAAACTGAGTAGAAGTAATGCATTGAGGGAATGATGTCTGGACAATGGAATATGAAAAAACCCTAATATTTTAAAAACATTGGAAAAAATCATGCCTCTTTGAGACTTAAAACATAACTGTTTGAGATCCATTTATCCTTGTCATAGTTCTGCCAAGACTAGAAAAGTGCATGCCAAAGCCTCAAGCTTTTGTCAAGAGGATATGGATTTCTGTCTGTTGGAAACTGCCTAATTTTTGCTTCAATAGAAGGATAAGGGTTTTGAGAACATACACTGAAAAATCACTATAAAGAGTCAGAAACTGCCTAAGTTAGATAGTAAGAAATGCTGACAAAAAGGTGATAAAAAGGTGTCTTTAGTCACTTTGCTGTCATCTTCAGAAGAAATAGTCTTTGCAGTCAGTCTTCATAGTCTCTGCACTCAGCCAGTGATAGGATCCATTCCCATCTTTAAACTGTCTTTTCAGTGGCTGCCACAACTGTTCAGACTATAGGGAAGTTTGGATTATTTTTTGTCTCTTGTGTAATTTGGTATGATCTCATCTTCTACTCTCAAATATAGCGAATGTTTTCAGTAGCCCAAGAATACCTTCAGGCGTCAACATAGTACACAGTTGTACACGACTGCATGTAGAAAAATTATTTGTGTTTAACTTTGCCCATGTGGTCTGGAAAACAGCTTTTCTGCTGTGAAGGAAGGTATGATAACTTGTGTAACCACTTCTGTGAATGACATTTCAAGGTAGCAACTGGAATTGTTCACCCCACTTCCCTTCCTGCAAAAGCTTCTGCTACATTAGTCCAGATCTACACCTCCTAAGAAAAGAAAGCTTCCCCTTCAAACAAATTGAAGAAACATAAGTTTCTCCAAAATTCATTGAAAACTTGGCTTTACATGAGCTCAGTGCTTCCCTTGAACTGTCCTCCACTTCTCTTTAAATACCAGTGAAGAAACACATGAATGACTTCATAGCACAAAGTTAAGAAACTCACTTGCAAGTGAATATTGATGCTCCAGTCCTTCCTGAAGTGAATACTTAAATATCTGATGGTATATATACACTGGGTTAATGACTAAAATCCACATCTCCCTATTTCAGAGTGAGGTGTCTAATTATAATGCTATATAGTGTCTTCTTTTGCTTGTTAAATGAATATTGAATTAGCATTTCTTCTGAAAGAATAAAATTAAGCACTCTTCCCACTCTCCCACTGCTTTGGGGTATTAGTTTATAATTTAGAATATATGTCTGGCAAAAAGAGGATTTCTTTAGGCAGGAGATCATCTGTTTCACCAGGTGCTTTCTAACCACAGAACTATTGGATTAAAGAACAAGTGCAGAGAGGTGGAAATAGGACATTTTACATTCCTGCATTTATATGCTGAGTTCCATCTGATAGTGTTTCCTGAGAATGCCTATGAGATCAATTTTTGGAACCAAAAATGCCAAAAATAATGCCAAAAATAGTGCCCAAATCTGATCAGACCAGGGCAAACTTTGATCTCTCAAGTCTCTTCTAACAGACAAAATGGTGAGATAAATGACAGGTGGGATAGAAAATAGATTGAAAATTGATGGGAATCTTATGATTTGTCCAATATTCAATTGCCACACAGTTGACAGAGACAGCACCATACTGGGGCTAGCACAGTTTTAGTTTATTAATTATCCTGGAAGGTGGGACAGAGTGCAGTCTCATTAGATTCATGGATGACACCAAACTGGAGGGACCTGTCAGCATCCAAGTCACTGAAACATGAATTATTCTATATTCTGATTTTATAAGTCCAGAAAACAATGGATGATGACAAAGTGAAGAGTCTTAAGGTAAGGTCTGACACAACTGATTTGTCACTTGGCAATGGCTGCATGTAGAAATCCCAGTACCAGTTATAAAGAAATAAAATAATTTTCACTAATTTATAATAAAATATCACATTTACTCTGCTTAATATAAATACAGCACTCTCATAGTAACAAAAAAACCTAACTGAATTACAGTTTATTTCTATTATTTGGTGGTATGTCCTACAGATCTAAGTAAATGTGACACTTTTCAAAAAAAGGTTTGGAAAGTAAAAACAACTATTCTACTCTCTTTTAGCCTGCTTGCATGTTGTCCAAATAAAATGTTAGCTATTTTAATTTACATCTTCCCATGAATTACTTCCAATTTCAGTAGGTGAAAAATCACAATGCATTCTGCTCCAGAAATGTGAACTTTCAGTTTACCATGTGGAGAAATTGGAAGGTGAAAACTAGAAAACCCTTTAATGAAGGGTTCAAAAGTATGAAGCGTTCCATTTTATTCTTCTAACACTGAAATTTTAAATAATCATAAAGCAAATCAACTTTCCAAATTGAAATTTAACTTTTAAGCGTTTCCATATCAAGGAACATGTAAACAATTGTGAAATAGATTCATTGACAGGTAAAACTAGGTATTAGTCATGCTGAAGTTACAAACTTTAAAGAATTTCCCTCTTTAGGAGCTCTAACACAGTATTTTAGAAATCTTTCTGTGAAAAAAATATGCAGTTTCTATGACATATGAAATGTAGCTTATGTGATTATTTTGCTTATTTGAATTTTTAATTTAGGTCTGTGGATTTACTACAGTATCATTAAACAGAGAGAAATCACTAAACAGATGCTCTTTGCCAAATACATTGGAAAAATGTTAGCAATTCAGAAACACCTGAAGGCAGCTAATACTCCAAGCATTTTTAACATCAGTGAATAATTCCATATCTGATTAAATGCAGCAGGGGCACCTGATTTTCAGCATGTGTAATTTCAAACATAAATTAACTAAAACAAAAACATTCTGATGAGCAGAAATAATTTATACATTAGAGGCTTTCTCCATTGTATCTCTGCAATTCAGATAAATTGCTACGTAAAACTGTGCCACTGGGATGTTATGCATCCATCTGAAAATACATGGGTTAGAGAAAGGTAAACCTTATGAAGAGAATCATGAAAATTAAACTTTTAGTATGTCAAC
>WAAG01052645.1:0-12189 GCA_013390105.1 Tichodroma muraria | reverse complement strand
AACAAAACAAAAAAATCAAACAAAAACAACCAACAAATGTTAGCACTTACTTGGGGAAAAAGACAAAAGCAAAAGGAACTAAATAGAACAGATACAAGCAAACTCTGCCACACATTTTTTAAGTCTTTTGAAGCTTGAACATGGAAGAAATACTGAAACCAGAACCACAAGCTGCAAATTTTAGCACTTTCTCCCTATTTCTGTTAAAAATCCTTTCAGTCACACCTCAGCAGATAAACACATTGCTAGCAGTTCCACCTTACCACAGGAATCATCTGTCTCCAGCCAGCAGACATGAACAGGTTTTCTTCTGCACTGCTTTGGAAATCCCATAGATCTACTTGAATAGGAAAACTCCCAGCTCAGGGGTGCCTCAAGTCATAAGCCAGCAGAAAAGCCTCAGCAGAAAGGGGCTGCTCTGATCTGCTTGCACCAAGTGCTGCAGTAACACTTTCAGGGCTGCAGCATAGAGCCGTGGGCCCAAGCAGCTGAAATGCCCTGCAGTTAATGCTACAACTGATTCTGTCAACACAACACCTGCCCTTTGTGAAGCAGTCATTTAGAAAGCACCATAGCTTGGGAGGAAAAGCCCTCCAAGAAGCATGAAACTATTTTCCAATTGCTCCTGTCTTTCCTGCTTCATTCCCAAGATACACGCCAGACCGGCTGGCAATCCTTCCCTCTTCCACCACTAAATAAACCTTCAGATAAGAAGACACATAGTTCAACAGAGCAGCACGTTGTCAGAATTGATTGCCCCAGCCTCCAATCTGACTTCCTGACTTTGCTTTATTCAGCCTCTGACCATGACAGCACAGCTACTATGTCTAGCCTCTTTTGACCTAAACTTCTTTACATAATGGTGAATTTAGACACATGGAAGAAAAAAAAAACCCACCAAATAATTTTATTCTTGCAGAACAATCTATTTGAAGGAGAAAAGATATGATAAATTGCTGCCATGTTACTGTCTTGTTTGAAAAAATTTTTGTAGGATAATTTTAAATGCCTTGTGTATCAGGAAGGGGCAGCTACTCCATTTTCCTTATGGGTATTACGGTATGAGGCACTGATGCAATTTGGAAGACAGAATATTGACTGTTGTGAAATGATGCTGAAAATGATGCACTCAATTTAATCCTCTAATGGCCTAAGTAGAGGAGGGGAAACTTTCTGGGCATTGTTTGACTTGCCTTGTGAGAGGCTGAAATTTCTGTTCTGAGTAATCATAAGATGGATCTCATTTTATACAACTATTTAAAAGGAGTAGCTGAAGGACGAAGAACTGAACCTCAATTTATAAATCCAGTTCCTTCCACTATTACTCAAAATGAATATAGATGACAGTTTTCATTCCAATACTCAGAGTGTTTCAAGTTTTTAGATGACCTTCAAGAGAACAGCAAGAGAGTCTGACTACAGCCATCAAATGATTCTGGTTTAATTGAATCTTGTAGAAGTGTACTCTTTTATTAAATATTTTGAGATAATGAATTGGTTTGAGGTTTTCTTTTTAAAAAAATGAATACACAATGAGATACCATAGGATGAAGGGAGGCACCCTTTCAGTTCCCAGTTCTGACCAAGGCAGGGATACCTGGGATGAAAAATGACCTAAATCTGTGAACTTCTGTGTGTGAGTTAGAGAACAAGTGAGAGAGCACATGCACCTTGGTGTCCAATAGAAATCTGAAAATACAAATTATGGCAATTCTACATTCACATAAAAAAAATGGTTCATATTGCTCCACATCAAAATCAACATGTATTTCAAAATATTGAAACCAGATGAAATTAGAATTGTTGCCTTTTCATCAAAAAAAATTGACATCAAAAAAGAGGGAAGCTGTCACATCCTCTAGATCAATACAGGTTGTTTCAAGGAGTGTGTGTACCACAGAAACCATCATTTCTGTTATATAATTGATTACAGTGGAAGAAAAAGATCATGATACCATGTTTCTCTCTCTCTCTCTTTTTTTTTAAATGAAAAATTTATTCAAACAAACAGGAAAACTATAAAAGCTAGTTTTACCTCACCTGGTTAATTGGGATTCCATGGACATGTTCGAAGTAGGTATCATTTAATGAAACCAGCCCTAAGTTCAGAGTTTACTACTGAGTTCACTGAGATTTCACAGAGTTTATTACAGAGTTCACTGTTTACTGCTCTACGTCTGAAGAGCTCCTGTGCGTCTGCAAGGTTTCTCTTGAACCATTCCCTGGGCCATACTATAGGGACAGATCTGGTATATCTCTCTGCTTATTATATCCATGAGCTAACACTTTGTAATTTTCTTCTGACTCTAAGCACATTAACCTGAGCTGTTCTCAATCACACCAAGGTCCAGGGAGAAATGCTAATCCAAAATTCGTGTGTCGGCATTAGCTTGGTTCTGTCTCTAAAGAAGACTCAAATTCATGATTTCTGGTTTTAGTTCTCAGTTCCACTATGTTTCCTGAGCAGAGCTTTCAATTTCATTACAGATGTCACATACTTCGAGCATACACTTACTGCTTAAACTGTAAATAACCCAAGACCAAGACAGGGCCCCCTAGCCTTGAGTACCGTACTGTAACAGCCAGCAGAGAGCAGAGCAAAGTCACGGCTGGGCTCCAGTGCAATATTGCACTAGAAACGTTACAACACAAAGCAAGATCCTCCCAGCCAGTGCACCCTGGCTGGACATTTCTCCCACTCTTTCACAGGCTGAAATTGCAGAGACATGCTCTGAAAAAAAGTCAGGCTCCCAGCTTTTTGCATGATGATGTGCAATAAGAATGTCCAGGACCTTGCTTGTTCAACCTGCCTGCCCTGTATCCACCACATATTCACTTTATAGTTCAGTCTTCAGGATAAACAATGCCTGAACATTTTTGATTAAATGCTTTTCATGCTCTTAAAGTCCATAGCAAGTGAGTTACTTTTCTCTGTGATATTGCATCAGGGAAGAATGATTGGTTGAAATAAGCCTTTTCCCTCTCACTCCATAGCTATCTCCACAAGTATTTTGAATCTGGCAAGAAGTATGACATTATTGAGTTGCTCTGCATTGCTTGTTCTGGAGTCTCATCTGCAAACACATTATTCTTTCTTGCTTCAATAATTTCCCTGAGTGCACAGAACTCCATTTTAATTTTTTTTTTTACTTAGCATGTACTGATTCTTTAAATTTTTTATGTGCTCTAAAGCAGAATATCAGCTATTTGCAGAAATGCACTGGAAGGCAACCAGAAATTCAGATATTTTCATGTTTCCAATTTCAGATATTGACATGTGACTACTATTTTGCTGACTCAAAGTTCCCAATAGAGGTTTTGCTTGGTCTGGGACACTGATAGCACACTGCATTTAGGCAAGGCTTCAAGTGATGAGGAGGACTGGGCAGAGGAACTGGTTTTGAACCCAGGACAGAACTAATTTCTGTGCTCCTGGTCAGTAGAAGAAAAAGCAGTATTTGATGCCTCAGCCAGGCCCTAAGCAGACCCTAGCAATGGGTCTCAGAGCACCTTCATTTTAAGCCCTTTCCTTTTCAAAGCCCTTCGCTCAAGGTGCTGAATGCACAGCTCAGATTGCACTAAATGCACAGTATTAAAAACCCTGCCTGATTTGAACACCTGTTCCTTGAGAGGCGAAGTGTAAACCCCAAGGGATTGGAAAATCAGTGCTGGGAGAAGGAGCATATACAAAGTCAGACTATGAGGCATTAATCCTACGAGCCCCTTCTGTATGGAGCAGATAACACTGTCATTTGGGCCAGAAATGTGCTGGAAACTCCAAGAATGTGCAGTTTTGTAGCCCATCAAACTGAGAGAATCCCGAGAACACATAAATGCAGGCTGGTGTGACTTGAAGGAGCTTTGGTCAAGTGGTTTGTGATGGGCCAAACTAATCAGAACCACTGAGTCCTGCTTATTTTCTCAGGCTGCTTCCTTGTGTTTCAGCTACCTCCTGTAACACAGCTGGCAGGCCGAGGACCAAAATATTTACAGTAAGACGAAAAACGTCCCACTCTCACTAGAGATGTGAATGAGCTGTTATCTTCACATTTAGAAGCATTTTAAAGTTTCCAGGATACTGCAACATTCAGTTACTTAGCAGTCTGGAAAGGTCACATCTACTCTGCCTCCCACCACTGTTTACAGAGCGCAGTAGGCATCAAAAACAATAGATCATGCATTTTTATGCTAGAGATTCAGTGGGAACAGAAATGAGAAAAAAGAATGTGTTTGCAAAATTACAAAATTGTGAATGGGGCAAGCAGAGAGTACTCAGGTTTCACTGGTCTTAAGAGGAACACCGAACATGTTCCACATCTGAGAAATCAGATTCAAGCCTTGAATAATGAGCCAAGAATAAATCCACTTACTAAGATTTCATTATATATAACATCTGCCCAGAAGCCATTTTACTCGTCAGTTTTTGCTTTATGACCAAACAAATGAAAAGCTTCCTGTGAGGTGTTGGGCAGCGAGTTCATACAACCAAAAATTCAAATCTTCTCTCTTTCAAGCTGCTAACTTGTCCATTTTGAGTAGCAAAGGGTTTTCCAAAATAAAGAACAGTTTTACACCCTAAGGTATTGCATTATGACACTTTAAAGATGCATGGTCTTAAAACATATCATGTGGTAATCTTCCTATGTAGAAGATATGTATCTATAGAGGATATATTCAGAGGAAGGAGAATACTACATATTGTGCAATGCTGCAAGTATATACTGAAACTCAATACATAAAACCTTCTCACATGTTTTCCCTCTCTCAGAGCAGCTGAATGATGTGATGCAACACAGCTGACTCATTCCCATTGCCATTAATCCCAGACAGCTTTTACTTGCAAGGTGGAGACAAACCATCATCCTAATAACCAACATTACATCTAGAAGTGCTTCACTAACCATCTCCTTCCCTACTTAAAAAATTAAAGATCTCTTCTCAGCATAGTGGAAATCAAACACAAATCCTCACATAAACAGCTCTCCCATGAAAACACAGAACCTGATGCTGAACACAGACAGCCTGGACTGCCACTGTAACTGGCCCTGCAGCATGGTTTTGTTGCATTACTTGCTTCAGGCACATACACAGAGGTGCTACTCAGAGGGTCAGAGCAAGGCTGCATTGAAGCACCAAGTTCTGGTTTTGTAGAAGTGAAAACTGGGTCAGGTCCATTGCAATCAGCAGAGTGCTGCCTCTACACCAGCAAGAAATCAGGCTCAAAACTACTTTTATTATGTTCTTAAATATTGTCTTGGTGGTTTTAATCTTATTTCTTTTGTTCTACATTTTTTTGACCCTATTTAAGAGTCTTCTCAGCAGTTCTAATCTGCTCATCTGTACAACGCAAAACCAGGGAAATTATGAAGGCAATTTCAAAAGATACTTCTAGTACTTAGGACTGACACATTCTTGCAGATGACAGCTGTTTTGCAACGCTGCCAAGCTGACAGCAAACTTTGTATAACTTCCATAACAGCTCCAGGAAAACTATACACAGGCAATGAGCCTCTGTGGTGACGTGAAGTCTTTGTCAATGGATAAAACATCTCCCAATCCTACCAGGGCACGGGGAAGGCTGTGCTCACCACAGCTCACACCCAGCACTGCCATCTCCGTGACACCACCTCCTCCTCTGCCCCAACCCTAACCCTGACAGTAACCTCAACCCTAACACCAGGCAGAGCCCTAAACCAGAGCTGAGCAGCAGCAGCAGCCTTGGGCTGAGGCTGCTGCCAAGCAGGATGGTGGAGGGACTGTGGCAGCCCTGTGCTCCTCGGCATGTCTCCTGTACCTGAAGAGCTCCTGGAGCTCTGAAATTTGTGGTTTTCTGAACCCTAACCCTAACCCTAACCTTAGCTGATCTTCAGTGGTCCATTAATATCTGTGCTGCTTTAAACCCTCTCTTCTGATTTTAATTCTTAGGGCAGGTGATGTCATTATTGTAAGTGGCTTCCTTGTCCCCATCTCAGCTAATATTGTATTGGATTATACACTGTAAGGACATATTTCCAACTGACTGATCAAACCTATCTTTGCTGGGTGAGCTCCAGCTTTAATATTGTATCAGAAACATGTTGAGTCTTTAGCCTATTGGGAATAAACTGAGTTTACTGAAATAATTTAAGAGGCTCTTCTCTAAGAAGTTGTTAGAGCAAATCACTTTCTCTGTAAATAAACATATACCTCTCTCCTGTACTTCCTACATAGGAAGTAAAGATATACTTCCTATGAAATAATAAACTTTTCCTGCTTTCATTACTTCAGTATGAAAATTGTGCTTTCCTTTTTCTAAGCCAACAAGTAAGGTTAAAGGTCTAAAGGAAACTCAGATGTTGCAATGTCCCCGCATCTAGTTTAATATTTACCTCTACTGCAAATATTATTAACAGTTATTTTGATTTTGGAACTTATCTGCTCATTGTTTACAAGTTCCTCCATATAAATGGTACCTAATATATTTAATGAAGACTGAAATAAAAAGACAGTGAAGTTAGGTGGGAATTTTGCTCTCTCTTTTTTGCCACTTTCCTGATGGCGTCCCCTGCTTCTCTTCCTAAACAGCACCATCTGCAGATATCTACATACCAGACACATTTCCAGAGGCCTCAGAACTGCCAGTTACAGAAATCTGCCTTCAACCTGTTGACTGTGATGTAAACAAAGAACAACTCCGTGGCTAACAGCAGCATCTCTTCAAAATATGACTCCATACAGTAAATGCAAAAGCTGTTGCCTGACTAATTTAAAAAATCACATATGGTTCAGAATATACACCTTTCTTTGCTATTTCAAAATGCCTTTAAAATGAAGAAAGATAAATTACTACTAGGGAATTATATAGGGACCTATATAATAGAGACACAGAGTATCACTGTGGAGCACTGGAGAATAATACAGCCACTCTCCTCTCTCACCAGCCAGTCAGTTGACTGAAGTCACCATTTATGATTCGATTTGCACCATCTGAAATGAAGCAGTGTGTTAATGTGCTTTGTCAAATACGGAATGGTGGAGATCTGTTCAGCACTTCAACAAGAAGGTGGTGCATGGGTCGATTCCTGAGTTCAGTGAGTAGGTAGCACTCATTACTTGCCACTGCTCTGCACTAGGAGGGCACACTGGGGATTATCCTCTCTGTCCCTTGCCAAAAATCTTCTCTGGTAGTTTTTCATTTCTCATAGAAGCCCATTACCTTTAATAAGACAGGAAAACATTAATATACTACAGAAGTGAACTCAACGTCCTATTTGCCAGTCTGTTTCCCCCACAGCCTCTTCTCCTTTTGCTGTTCTGTCCTCAGTAAAAATGGCAAATTAACGATATAAACAAAAGTGCAGCCCTGCAGTCCATGGATTTTTTTTATTTTTTTTAACACTAGGATGCCTTTTTGAGAGGGACTGTTTTCACAAGTTGAGTTCATGCCCACTACACTTGTGGTTTATTCACAATTATAGCAAGAGCTCCTACTCACTCTAGTGTTTTATCTGGGTCTAGGTGTCATTTAGTTAGGATGAGGTGCCAAGTATTAAATTTTTCTTGACTAAATATTTTTTAAAAGATCTCTTTCACCTACCCAGGACACACTAATCAATCCAAAATAAAATTTTCTGCTTTTGAATGGTCTCTGTCAAGTAAACAGGAAAAGAAGACCCCAAGACTATGCTAATGTAGCACTGCAGACTCTGTCTGCAGAGTGTTTTAGTGGCTTGGAGAGCCTCCTGCTTTTGCTTGGACTTCAAATTAAGTGAGGGTAGCTGGCGCCTTGATCAAAGGTCTTCACAGACATTTACACTAAGCTGATCCCAGAGGATAATAGCTAGGATACAGCCCTGCTAGATG
Source organism: Tichodroma muraria (assembly GCA_013390105.1). Lineage (NCBI taxonomy): Eukaryota > Metazoa > Chordata > Aves > Passeriformes > Sittidae > Tichodroma > Tichodroma muraria. The sequence goes on along the minus strand of WAAG01052645.1, from coordinate 4,347 downwards.
GCAGAACTTGGCCCCACAACTACAGGGAGATTTTCCAAAATGTTTCCTGTATTATTTTTTCCAATAAATTTGCCCAATGATTTGAAGGAATTGAGGGGTGTATTTTTTAATCTGAGGTCAAACCAGATTAACAAATTTTCTGTCAGCAGTTTATGTGTGTTTACTGCCTATCAAACTATTTACTGGATTTAGGTAGTCTTATACCCAGTTTGTCAATATCTGACCTTCTGTCTAGATTTATGAAGGAACATAAATCTGCAGAATGACTGCAGATCCTTTTTTCTTGAAAAAACTAATTTTATTTTCAGCTTAGTGCTGATTCATATAATTACTGATTTTTAAAAAGTACACTTTCAGATATTTTGGTCTTACAAGTGTTTTTAAATTCAAGAGCTTCATCCACATTGGAAAACCTCTCAGAGAATACACTCAGAAAATTAATTAGAGTTCAGTTCCTGACAGAAGCTGAGCATCTGCTGAGTACACAGATCCCATTTCCAGTGGGAAATATATAAATAAAAATCAAACCCTAGATTAAATCAGTTTGTATTACAGGCACTCAGAAGCATTCAGAACTGGACATTTGTGATCTAACTTTAACATAAAGATTTTTAGAGCTAGCTGATATAAGCAGCTTTTCCACGCCAGTCCTAACATCAGTATAGCATTAGCACAAAGGAGTTTGGGACTACTTCAGAGCAAGCAGGAGCTGCCTGTTAACAGTGACCTGGATCATGCTCAGTTTTGATTAAAGCTTAAGGTATTTTATCACATACTGTGACAGATAAAAGTATGATAATTACTGTTAAATGCAGCTGATTTTATAACAGAATTTAGCTCCTTGTCGAGTAACAGGGAAGCCTTTGGTATAAGTTTTTAGTATAATTCTCAGTGATTTAACTCTGTGATTCATTAGAAATCACTTTCCTTAAAGCCTTCTATGTTGACTGTGAAATTTTGGCTGTAGCTTCATATTGTCCTGTTAAGTCTCCTCTCTGCAGTTCATATTACCAGATCCCTTTCAAGATCATCTTTGTGCTTTATTCTGTGCATTAGGACACCCTCTCACCTGGGCCACTCGTATCATTAACTCTCAATTGTGCATATTCTTACCTTCCTCTCTAACCTCCACAGGACAAGCATATTATGCCTCATAAAAACTGTAGCATAAATCCATGTATGAACATAAACTAGAAGATCATTTAAAAAAAACAGGTTTTAAATACACAAGATTCATTCAAAGACAACACGGTTACTCAAAAGGTATAAACATGAAAATTTTAATTTCAGAGGGTCATTAGTTCATGACAGCAGGAACAGATACAATCTTTTAGGGTAATTAACTTTGCAATGCATAGAGGAGCCTGCAGACAGACCCATGCTCCAGATAAAAGCACTATGCTCACCATGCTGCTACATGCTGCCTGTACCAATATTATTGAAAACTTAGTGTTATTATTCTAACTAGGTTATTGCTGACCTAAAAATGCCAATAGGTATTTGAGACTTATTCAATACAGTAGCCAAATCTACTCGTGATGCACTGGCAGGGCAGATAGGGGGTTGTTTGCAGAGCTTGAAAATTTATGTTGAAAATTTCAAAAATAAAAAAATTGAAAAATTGAAAAATATCCCCAAAGCCCTGGCCTTCAAAATTCTGTCCTAGACAGATAAGCTTTGTTTCTAACATGGAACCAATGTCTCAGGAGAAATATAGTAATAAATTATGCAGCTCATAGTATTTAAGGATATTACAGCTGCCTATTCATCTTTTCATTCTCTCTGTTGTCTTTGAAATCTCTCGCTAAGCATCCTGTTGATAACCTTTGGGAATATTTCAATACAGGAGAAGAAAACAAAACCAGTAGGGAAATATACACCATCCCTACTTGATAATTAAAATGATGACCAGTTACAGTCTAAACCAAAATCTACCACATCACTGAAACAGTGCAGGATGGTAATTAATAGCAAATGGCAGCATTATTACAGCACTAATGCAGTGCAGTCATGTGGGAATAATGAAATCCCTGGAATGTGAGAAGAATTTAAAATCCATCTGATAAGGCTGTAAATCATCGCTCAGTTAGTAGGGATGCAGGTATGAATTGAAAAAAAAGAGAGTGGCTAAATCCATCATTCATTTTGTTATATACTTTCCCCTTCTGTCTCCTTCCCTCTTCCCAGTTTCAAATTCTAAGAAAATTATGGTAAAATTCATGTCCTTCTCCATCACTTTGCCTACTCTCTTCTAGCTAGAAATATAATTAGAATGAAAAATAATTTCTTGCTTTTTCACTGCATTTGATAATACAGAAGACTAATTATTTTTTTTACCACAGATTAATTTGCAGATAGAATAAAATGGTGATATAATGCATGCCATTTTGCCAAAAAGAGAGGGTAACAGTAAACAGGATGATCAGTTGACATGGCCAGGGACAGACCCACAATTCAGGGAAATTTTTACTACTCCTCTTTTTTAAAATCAACCATGACTACCAATTGATATGTAAAAGAGAACTGAGATATTTTTGTACATTATTTTAGTTTGGATGTATTCAGAAGAGTGAAGCTGAATCAAGTCACTGTTTTGTGAACTTTAGAAAAATCTCACCTGAGCCACAAAATGAAAATAAAGTATTGAAATATCAGCTGATCTTGGAGATTCTGTTCTTTGCAAAACTAGATAATTTTAGGCTTAAATTAATTTTTAAGTAAGTGAGTTGGGCCTACTTCAATTCAGTTCTGCTTTTCTAGCCAGCTCTCCCGTACCTGCTGTTCCTCTGACTTTGGAGGTGGTTTATGGCATTCTGTAAATAGTTATCTGGAAAGTTAGTACTGGCAAAAAGCACCTAGAATTCTGAAAAATCTTCTCTTTAAAAGCTGATATGTAAAAAAACACATAAAAAAAAATCTATGCAAAAAACCCTATTCCTATTGTACACCAAATTATTTTCACACCCTCTTCTGTTCTGCCTAAATGAAAGCTTTTCTTTCAGAGAGTCATTAGCAGGGTGGGTGCCCTTGAAATTACACAGGACTTGCAGACTACCCAGCTTGGTGCTGCTGTCTCAGACCTGTGTCTGTGACCATCTGTCCACAGGAATCTGCAGCTGGCAGCCAATGGCATGGAATGGCTGGAGGCACTGCAGCCAGGGTTGGATTTCCTTTGCTACCTGACATCTCCCCACTTTTCAAGACCAGCTTTTAGAGGTGAAAATTCTCCCCTCCAAAAAGTGACAAATTCTGTGCCAGTCTTTCTTGCTGTTCAGGATATTCCTTGCCCAGCACAGCTAAAAGTGTTTCCTCCTTTCATTTCAGAAGCATAGTTAATGCAGGGCAAGGACCAACTCATCACAGACACAGTGTAAGTGAGAAGAAGTATTTTCTCAGTAGGAGATAGCAGCTGTATTATTTACCAATACTTAACCAACAGCCTGAGAGGGGAATAACCATGTCAAAGAAAAACATTACTTTTCAGAAGCCAGGTCATGCCTGGGGAGCTGCCACCTATAAGAAGGTTTTGCCCAGGTTGTTGCAAGCCATAAACAATGTTCTGCACTCATACGAGGTTTTGTGAAATCAAGACCTGAATAACTTCAGAAATAAAGAATGAAACATTCTCTGTATTAATGATGTTTCACACAATGCTGAGTACATCTTAGGATGTTCTTATTTTCCACCAGCATCGTACGAAAATACATTTACTATTCATTATACAAGAGTGTAGCAGAATCATGGGTTTAGTCAGAAGATTAGTGGCATTGTGATATATTACCAAGTCCATGTTCCCACCAGATCAAACATACCTCACTTTAGACTGGCATTTAGTACAGATATTTGTAGACTGCAGGAATAATAAATGAAACTAATTGCATTTAATAATTCAAGAGAATTTGGCATGCCTGATTGCTATATAAAGGCTAATTATCTTCCTGCTTTTCTTCCAGATCTCCTCTTCTTGTAACCAAATTAATCTGGAAACTTCATAAAATATGAAAATATTAAGAAAAAAATCATAATGGTAAATCCTTTCAACACACAGAAAATGCCCTGCAACAGATTTACAGCTGAGGCAAACTTTACTAAAATCCTACAGATATTTTAAAGAGTAATACCTGTTTTTACAAGTAGTCAGTTGAGTCATAAAGGAGATTTATTTTCTCATACGTCCTCTCATCACAATAACAGGACCCAAAATTGTCTTAGGCAGACCTTACTAAATCCAAGTCATCAGCAACACTTTAGCAGAGATCTCAGATACTGCAACCTCTGTACCAATTAATTCACATGTAGGCACACAGTAACTTTTATGGATGATCTACTTCCTTCAGCAGTGGAATA
>WAAG01052644.1:136890-175279 GCA_013390105.1 Tichodroma muraria | reverse complement strand
AGTCCTAACTTTTTTTTTTTTAATTATTATTTTCAATAATGGTCTTCAAGCCGGACATTCACACTGGGAGTCATTTCCATAGAAATGTCTCTGCTGTCCACTCACTGTGGATATCTCTGATGTGCCTGAATTCTTTATAATCTGTGAGGGTTTTGTCCTCATCTCAAGTGCGTGGTTAGAACAGAAAAACTGGAGTGGAGGTGATCAAATGCATAATATAATTAGTAACTCCTCATAGAGACATTAATTTTGGAACTTTCACCTGGGNTTTTTTTTTTTAATTATTATTTTCAATAATGGTCTTCAAGCCGGACATTCACACTGGGAGTCATTTCCATAGAAATGTCTCTGCTGTCCACTCACTGTGGATATCTCTGATGTGCCTGAATTCTTTATAATCTGTGAGGGTTTTGTCCTCATCTCAAGTGCGTGGTTAGAACAGAAAAACTGGAGTGGAGGTGATCAAATGCATAATATAATTAGTAACTCCTCATAGAGACATTAATTTTGGAACTTTCACCTGGGAAATCTGCCTGTTACAGAGGTGCAAAAAAGCCTGAGCTGCCAGGAGAAACTAAATAGGGAACAGCTCATCACTGTTTCTCACAAGATAAAGTAAGAACTGTCAAAACAATTCATCAGGTCACAGAATTAATATAAGCAAACTAATTTACATTTTCATATGATATATAGCTATAATATGAAGCCACTTGCTATGGGATAATGGGATGTGTGAAGTTTATCTGGGTTCAAATAGCCAAATCCATGAAAAAATTATAATCACTGGACACTGAATATACTTTTATATATTTTGCATTGCTAGATATACTTGACTTGCTCCTGCATTCAGTTTTTCCCAAGCAAGCTGCTCTTGGAGGAGGGTTATGGGAGCAGCTAAACTTTTCACCTGCCCCTGTTCTGTCATTATGTTGTAATGATTTCAGGAGGGATGTGAAAAGGATCCCAAAGGCCTGACATCTCCATTAATTCCCCTTCAGGGCACCAAGAAGGGGTCAAAGAAGCAGTTAACTCGGAGGCTAACACTTTCAGGCCTGCACTGGCTGTCACCTGGATGAATTTGTCTCAGCAAAGCCCTGCTGAAGTCCCCAGGAAATACTTGCCTGCAGGTTGCTGCAAAATCTGAGTTTGTTCCTTTGTTGTCCTGGACAGGAATGGAGGAATGAAACAGCAGGACAGCAGGAAAGGGAGGAAAGGATGAGAGGAAAATCAGCAAAAAGAAAAGTGCAGCTTTACCTAATGAGGGCAAATCAGACAAGAAAATGTCTGGCGATGTTCACAATAATTCAGACATTGTCCCAGGCCTTAATTACTGGCACAGGCAACTGTGGACTTGGTAGGAGGGAGGTGGATGGTGTCTGTGTGCTCCATCTGCTGCCTGCAGAGATGGGAATGGTCCAGGCCAGGTGTTGCTGAGCATTGCTCTTGTCTAGCAGCAAGATAAGTTTAATTAAAGGGCTAATTATTCCCACTCTGGAAGGACATATCCTTGTGGTTAGAATCACACTCTAAGTCTTTCCTCTGGTGTTCGTGTATTAGACATTTATCTTCCATTGTCACGTTACTGACTCGCTTTGCTTAAGCGAGGACAAGCCTTTGGTGCCTGTGAAAATTGGGAACAAAGGGAATTGGCTGGGCTTGGTCTAGGTGATGCTTCATTGTAATGGCGTTTGTCAGCACAAAAAGACACTTCATGCTGGTTTTCTTTCCAGTGAAAAAGGTATTTTACAGTTGTGGTAACTAGGGGCTCAGATCAGAGGGGAATTGGACCCAGCTGTTTGCGTTCTGTTGCAACTATTAAAAGCATCAGGCAAAACTTCTTCCAGTTAAATCCGGAGTAACACACTCCTGATTTCCACAAACTCGCTGGATTTACTTCAGGATAACAGACCATGGGATTATGTCTTTTGAAGTTTTATCCTTTTTTACCATCAGTTTGAAAGCTGTGGTGTAACCCACGCTTGCTTTCCCTGGCTTTGTGGGCTATGGAGAGCTCTGGCTCTTCTCACCACTCAAGGCAGAGAGTTTTCTAGCTCTAAGCATTAGCAACTTGCTCTTCAGTGTGTGATCATTCCTTTCTTTTGACTCTTTTTGATCTTACTGAAAGACACATTATTTAGGTAGGACCTTAGATTGGAGCCAGGCTTTTTTTTTTCCACAACCCCCTGAAATTTACTGTCCAAAGGCTGATGTCCTGTTCTCGCAGGGTCCACAGAGTGGAGGGAGATGGATCACCCCATTACCAGGTAGAAGAGAGCTATTTGTTGGGGAAAAGAGTTCTTCCAATAAAGCTATCTTTAAAAACAAGCAGATAACTTGTACTTTCATTTGACTGTTTTACATAATGCAGTGAGGACCTTGGGGTCTTCCTAAGCCCTGATTGCCTGGAAACAGGAGGGGGAATGCTCTTCTGCCTAGTTTTGTGGCTATGAGGTCTTAAACACAAATGACCATATCCTCCAGGCTAGAACCTTTATTTTATGTCATTTTGAACCTTCTGCTGGTTAAAGCTTTGAGCCGGGTCAAATTGATATGTGAGATTCCCCCCCTTCCTCTTGTGGCCAAACTTCAAAAGACCTATTACTCATACTGCTTTAGCATTCCAGGCTTGCACTAATTACCCACTAATGGCTCCATTTCTTTGCAGAGGAAGCACTTTATATTTTACTCCTGGAGCCAGGAGAACTATCGCTATGGATGGACAGGGATATGCACGCAGTGTTTGTGGCTTTAATGCAATCTCTGAGTGCTCCATGAGCCTGTAAGGTCTGCCACGCCGGGCTCCAGCCCTGCTGCTGCTGCTGAGCTGCCTGGGGCGCTGCGTAGCAAACACATTCTTGCGCAGGCTAAAACAAAGCAGAGAAAACCATCTAATGAATTCCAGCCCTGTAACAGAACGGGGCAGGAGAAGTGCCACTCCTTTATAGGAGGATTTAAGGAGACATTTCTGGAACCACACAGCTCTAAGTGATAGCAGCCACCAGCCAAAACCCGAATGCGTCTGCTGGTGGAGCGGGCGCACGTGGAATATGTGCTAAAGCTTTGGAGTGTCTTGTAGGACATGTTGGTGGAAAGGCCGTGAAACCTGAGAGACAGCAGTGCAAAACACACTGTGAAGGGAATTTCAGGGAAACCTAGAGTGGGATTTTTGGGCTGAGTGCTTGGCAGAAAGGCAGTGGTGTGAGCAGTCCTGAAGAGCAACCCTTTCTCACAATTTATGCCACAGAGGAAAAATGGGATGTTTTACAGCCTTTGTAAACAGGGTCTGCTCATTGACTTTGCCTTCAATTATTTTCCATTTATATTAAAAAAACCCAACAAACCCATACATGTATCTTCATTTTTTGGCTGTCGAGGTCAAAAAGGGATAATCTACAATCTCCTGAAGCCTATGCAAGCTATATAGGATTTATTATACTTTGATAGGGAATAATTAGGCTCTGAGAACTCCTACCAAGATTTTCAACATAAACATGTCTAACTTGCTACCCACAAGATGATTGAAGGACAGGGAGAGGGAATCCCCCCAAAACCACAATTTAAAATTTTCATTCCTCAGGGAGACCTGAAAATGTAAAACAGTGGCAATGGGACTCAGACTTGGCAATGTTTATTTAAGGGGATGTTCATTTGTTTTAACTCAGGTTTTGAAAATGCAGTGTTTCAGCAAAAGGGTGGATTACAGCAGTGGTGTGAAACCAAAGAAAAGGTACATGTTCTTGTCAGGATAAACTGGGGAAGGAAAGGGGCAGAGAGTGACGGAAAACCAACAATTTAGGGACTTCTGAGAGAAGGTGGATGTATTTGTGCTTATGGGGTCAGATGGAATTCACTTGAAGGTGATGAAAAAGTCAGCAAATGCGATTGAGGGGCTGTTTGATGTGTATGATCATCGTGGTGAGCTGGGGGAGGTCCCTGCTGGCTGTGAAAAGGCTGATGCTGCTCCAGGGCTGGAAAATGAAATGAGCAGCACCAGCCAGCTCAGGCAGTGCATCTCCAGCTCATAGAGCTTCTCTTCTTACAACCCATCTTCAGACAGGGACTCAAATAGACGAGATGATGGTCAGAAAAATCAGCATGAGTTTGTGCAAACTGTATTTGAGCAACACAACTGTCTTTGATTAAGGAATGACTGCTTGTATGGTTACAGCACAGGAGAGGGGCTTTGTGGGACCACAGCCACAGCTCAGCTGGGGCAGCACTACCAGAAGTCCCTCCCTGATCAGGGGGTGGGATCTGAGGACTGCCAGGGGCTCTTTGTTCCTATGATTTGTGGACTGCAGTAAATCAGATGCTGGACTGAAGCAAATGAGGAGCTGTCAAAACATGTTTATATACCTTTTTATAAGGAGAGAGGCTACTCCCTAACACAGACAGCATAAATCAAGCCTTCTCTAATTGAATGTGGTCAGAAAGAGAGTTCATAATCAAAAAAGGCACCTGGTCAGTAGCTGGTCAGCAACATCCCAGTGTAGGGACCTGAGCAAAGTATTTAAATTTCCAATGTCTTGTAATAATAAAACTTCAAACAGTTTTTAAAATTTCAAACAGAATTCAGCCATGGTAGTGCAGATGTCAAAAAAAGATCCCCCTGATTGGAGTTTTCCTACCCTGAGCTGAGGCAGGCTCTGTTTGGAGCCTCCTTCCCTCCTGCTGGGTGGCTGGACCAGGTCTGAGCGTGGCTCTGTGCTGCCCTGACATGCTTCTCTCACAGTGGAGGGCAGCAGAAGCCAAATGTTACTTTTCTGGCATTGTCTAATGTGAGAATTTAAAGCTGGGAGGTCCAGATCTTAGCCTGAAGTGTTCAGATTGTAATTCAGGAAGGGTTGATGAATCCAGCTGGCCACAGAGCAGACCAGCTTGGTAATAGGCCTGGACAGCCCTTGCTTTGTTTTAAACTCTTTCAGGGTATTTAAGAATGTTGTAGAGTAGTATGAATTTAACAGCATTCAGGAAAGCCAAGCACCTTGCTCCAGCTTCAGGGACTGAGGAGCTGGACTGCAAAGGACCCTTCTGTGTCATTCTTACAATGCTTATCCAGGTGGGACAGCTTTCCTGACCTGTAAGGTGTGTACCTAAGTGTGCTCTGCACAGCAAATGCAGCTGGAAAGCCCTTTGAGAGCAACTGAGGACACACTGCCCTGAACAGTGTGTCAGATCCTGCCTGTGGAAGCCCTCTGTGTTCACTATTCATGAGCACAGGTATGGATCCAGGAGCTTTATGGACAATGAATTCTGAACTCCCAAAGAGAGAGTATTTGCTGTAGAAATCCGAGTCCAAGAGCTGAAAACAGCCATTTGGGGGAAGTGCACACAGAAATATTCTCTCATTTCTAGCTGTGGCTTATTCAGGGAGAGAGCTTGTTTATCTATTCTGAATATTTGACCTTTCTACTTTTTGGAAATGGGTTTTTTGCCTCTTAATTATGTGGAAGGAGCACTTCCTTTCAGAGCTCTGATGGACTTCTCTATAAATAGCTCCTCATGTCCCAGAACCTCTCACCGGAGCCTTCAGCAAAGTCAGCATCCCTAGGACTTTTTAAGCCTGAGATGGGAACCACGTGGAGTTTAATCATTAATCACCAGTCTTTAATTAACAGCTCTGGGCTTTGAACAAAAGGCACTTACTGCAAGGCTGCTGAGGGGCCCTGAACTCTTCAGTGTGCTTTCATTTGGTGGACCTGATGGCCTTCCAAAGGGGGCTGGTGGAGCAACCTCCTCCTCGTGGGAAGGGTCACACAGCCCGGGAACAGCAGATGTTCGTGGCCTGATCTCCATTTGCACAATTGTCCCATTGCATGGCTGCAGGCTGGAGCTGCCTCAACGTGGGGATGTTGCCAGCTCCCCGAGGTGGGCAAAGAAACAGAGAATCTCCAGAACCCTCTTGCTGCCATCAGGTGAGGTGGGTTTTAACCAGAGGAAGGAAGGAAGTTGCTCCAGGCTTGGAAAATTTTATAGGGGAGTGTTCAAAATTGAGCACTCAGGAGAGAAAGAAAACATTGCTATAAAAGTTGACTCAGCCAATATTTTTCTGCATTCCTGCTGCTGTGATTGAAGATATTTGTTTTTAATATAGGTTTCTCCCATTTGTAGTCTGGCTTTCGCGTAGTAAAAACTAAAGGGCAGATCCTCAGCTGATATAAATTGGCTCCAGTGAAGTTAATGGAGCCATGCTGGTGGGTACCAGCTGAGGGATCTGGCTCCTGCTGCAGTGTTCAATACCCCCATTACACTGCCATGATTACGATACTAATTCAGTAAAATGGCTTCACACAGTAATAAAACCAACCCAGAGGATGGAAGATGAAAGGACTTCCTCTCCTATAGACCTGGTATTTTTCAACAAAATGTTTTTCTTTATGTTCTCTTTTGTCAGAAAGTGCTCTCGAACAAAATTTTTTACACCAAATACACCCGCTCTGAGAAAACCCTCCCTGGGAAAGGCTCCCTTTGGTTTCAGTGTCCAAGACAACACTTATGGCAAACACAGTCAGGGCATGTTGAGGCTTGAGCAGGAGTATGAATTGGATCTTTTAAAGGGCAGGGGTGATACTGCAGAGCAGTCAAAGCCCTGAGGTAACCCTGACTCCTGAAAAATAGTAGTTCTCACACTGGTGGGTAGAACATTGATCATTTTGCTCATGTTCTGCCCCATCTGGTTTTCCTAGTTCTGTCCACACTGGGAGAAGGAGCCAGGGGAGCTGTACAGAGCTGTGTGCTTCCCTGGGGTCATGGGCACAGGGGGAAATGATGTGTTGATAGTTTTCCTCTTGGTGGTCAGCCCTTCAGCAGGCAGCAGGAGACGTTGGGCTTGAGGAGTGGGGAGTGTGATAACCTGTGCTGCTTATTGCTTGGAGCCGTTGAGCACCGAAGGGAATAAACAAACACAAAGACCTAAATAAAGGCAGATGGATGCAGAGCTGGATCCCTGGGATGAAATATTTTGTTTGCCACAGCACTGCTGAGCTGCATACGGGTTTTTCTGTGCCAGACGGGATTTTTACGGGGACATTGCTAAATGGAGGCAATAAATTTAACTTTAAAGGACCATGAATTGAAGCTTTTGGCTAAAAGCTGAAATGCTGTTACTCTTTACTGGGCCCTTTTAACTTCGCTTGGAACAGGATAGTATATTTTACTTCTAAGGCCCTTGGAAGTTGAAGGCCCTGCCTGTGGCAGGTCTCCTTCAACTCCTTGGGAACTGGGACCTTGTGGAGCAGCAACCCAACACTGTGGTGGACCTTTCAAGGTGAATATGAACCAACCCAGGTGTTCTGGGTAAAGGTGAAACACAGAAAGATCCCACCAGGGGGTTAAGGAAAGCTGTGGGTTACACTTCTGCCAGCTGTGAGGAGCGCTGTGCCACTGTGAAATTAAATATTATTACAGTTTTAAGTGCCAGAAGAGCTAAAAGGACACACACATATGTTTCAGGGGTAGAAAAAACATTGTCCAATGTCCTGAATTAGCATGTTAGGCTGACTGTTGCTTCCAGACCTGAGCTGGTCCCCAAGCAGCAGTCATACAAATGCTGATTCAAAGCAGTAGTTTTCCTTCATACTCAACACTTTGAAACAACACAAGCTATTCCTGGTTTTGACCCTTCTGGTGGCATGATCCAGTTTTAGTCTACCCTCTTCTGCTTTAAAGGAAAAACGTTGGATTTGCACTAAACATTTTTCAGAAGCAGCATAACTTTTCTTGCTAATATCTTGTTGCGGGTTACTGCGACTGTTCCTGGAATGTGTCCCCAGTGTTTGGATTACCTGAGACAGGGATATTCAGTGCTTGGAAGACAGGCTGCAAGTCCCTGGTAAAAGTGGAATCTGCCTGCATTTAGCATCCCTGTTCTTCTCTCCCAGGTCTTTATTAGACTCAGAAATGTTTGGATCCAGCACAGGTGGACAGTAGAAGCTGGCCTGGCTGGCTGCTCCTGGGCAAGGCTCTTGGGCTGAGAAAGGATCACTGGTCTCATTGCAGGTGGTGTGTGGTTGGGGTCTGAGTGCCTTGGCAGAGGGAGGCTCTGGTTACCCAAAGGGATCAGGAATCCTACACTTTCAGCTGATATTTACAAAAAGCCTTTGAAGCAAGAAGCCAGGCTGGCAGGCTGAGGGGAGCAGAAGATGCACACAGCTCTTACTTTGTGATAGATGTGCCCATTTCTTACACTGATTAAAGAAAAGGATGATTGAGCTGGAAACCTTTGCAGAAACCTTTATGCTTCCTTAGACAGGCATTTGTGGCCAAGCACGTGCCTGGAGCCTGAAGAGCCTCAGTTCTCCTGCGTGTTTGTGCCCCACTCCTGGAAAGCAGAGGCAGAGGCACCGCAGCTGGAGAGGTGGGTGAAGAACGTCGTCACTGGATCCAGCCAGGCAGAGGAAAGCTTTGGAGCATATGGACCCCAATGTGTGGTCCAAGTACAACAGCTTGGTGAGTGTCCTGCAGGGAGACTTTTACCAGCACTGCAACAACAATTCATCATTGCCTGAAGGGTTGATGGGTCTGGTACTCCTCGTCTTAATTGACCTCGGCTGGAGACCTGCGTTTCAGTCCAGCTCAGCCACAGAGGACTTGGTCTGTGCTCGAGCCTTAAAGTGGAGATTTATCAGAGAATCACATGATTAATGGAACTGAGTGATCTCTGGTCGAGAGTGGCCAGGAATTGAATTAGGAGAGCAGGGATTTTGGCAGGTGTGAAGGGCTGGCAGAGCCAGAGCTGAGCACCCGTGGGCTCAGTGGGGTGCAGCCTCTGGCTGGGTGTGGGCAGCTTTGGGGGTCAGGGAGGAGGTCTGGCAGAACTGGAGGCACTAAAATCTGGGCTTGGGTTTGGATAAAAAAAAGGGGGTGTGGATTATTAACCCTTCACCTAACAGCACCAAATTTAGGATTGTCCACATCCCTCTGGCAGAAAGGGCAAACACAAAATGAGGTTCACAGAAGTTGCTGTTTCAGAGTAAAAGGTGATGGAGGGCGAGCAAAAAATGAACAAATAAACAGAAATCACCAAATGCTTTCTTTCTTGCCTGCTTTTCTCCCACACTCATTTCTTTTTCTCTCTGTGTCAACACCAAACAAGACAGACTAAAATTAATGGGGAAAGCAGCAATTAGCAAATTAGGTTAGCGGCGTGTTGCAGTGTGCCATGGCTGCCAGGTGTGAGGGGCTCTGGCAGTATATTTATTAATGGCTGTCAGAAAAGTGACACTTTGATGAATGAAGCTGGGTAATCGGCACCCTCCGACAGCGAGCACTGAGAGGCCTCAACATGCTAAACTGCAAAATCAAACCTTTCTGAACCCCCTACAAAAATGCAGCAACAAAAAATTGCTGCGAGAGGAGCGTGCTCTTCCATCAGGGATTCAAATGCACCTTCTCCTCTAAATGCTATCTTTTTGTTCCCGTAACAAGTCTGCTGGAGAAAAGTTGTCAGGTTGATGGTTTTTCAAGGCTTTTGAAGATTTTCCTTAGAATATGGGACTTGAGAATTTCTAAGCACAGGCAGCTTTGAGCTGTAGGTCCTGCTCTATGTTGTGGGTCTTTCCCAGCAGCACTATCAGAGCCAGCAGCACTAGCCTCACACCTGGGCTTTGCCCTTTGAACATGACAGCATCAAGAACCCATAAACTAAGCTTGGGAACCGCCTCCCTGCCCAAGATATCAGTGTCTCTTGCCTGGTGGTCAGCAATTGCTCTGCTCCTAATTAACACCGCTGACCTGTCGTGTCTAGGAACCTTCACTGTGCACAGGAAAAATAAAATGTGTTTTGTCTACAGGTGAAACATTTCTGACATCAAGTTTCACCAGTGGCGTTGTGGCATCCTGGTGTTTTCACTCCTGTTAATTTTAGCTTTGAGTCCCTTCTGATGAATGTGTTGTTCCTGCTGGAAATCAGTTGGGTAAGTGATCATTTAGAGGCATCACTACATAATCCATGACTGGCACTGGGTGCGTTTCAGGGTGAGGAACCACAGGGGAAGTGTTAATGCCTCAGGTTGTTGTGTAAAATCAGAGGACACTGAACCCTTGGCAAGAGTTTAGAGGAAGTTTTCTTTTAAGTTTGGGAGTTTTTTCCATAAAGAATTTCTTGAGAAGATTAATTTAGCTGTTGGGAGAGCATCTGGATAAAAGATCACTCTGCAAAATGCTGGGGTACATGGAATTTTTTCCCAGTTTGCAGACTTTGGGTTGCACACTGTGCAGCATTTCAATAGCAGAGCTGCTCAAATCCCTCAATTCCATGGAGAAATTGAATACATTTTTATAAAATCCTGGTTCTAGTTTTGGCCAGCTAAAACAACTGTGTAAGTTTTGATTGAAAACATGAGAATAAATGTAAATCATATCCCAGGCATTCATCTGTTCTTCTAGTTTGAAATGAAGCTGAAGGATCTTTCTGGAATTATCCATCAGGATCTGTGGGCTTGTTAAATTTGGATTGGCACTCAAAGCAAATCTGAAATTGTTCTCTTATGCTTTAATAATTGTATTTAGTTTCCTAATTTGGCTAGTAAGTTTATCTCAGAAGATAATTGAACTTTTAAAAGTATAAGCTGACCAGATGTTAGGAAATACTTCAAAATAAACTTTCTTTCTGAAACTTTGCTCTGTTTTCACTCTCTCTCATGAAAAGAGCCTGTCTGCACAGCTCCAACCTGCAGAGGTACATGTTCTTAAATCAAACAACTCCTGAATGAAACCAGGTTATTCCCTCTACGGGGCAGAAGGCAGCAGAACCATGCCAAGAAAAACCAGTGGAACCAACAATGCTGCTGGTTGCTTTGGTCAACTTCTGCACCAGCCTCCATGTGATGTCCCAGCTGGGGTGGGTGCTGGATTTGGGTGTCATGGTGGGTGCCCAGCTCTGTCAGCACTGCTTCTCCTCCTTGTGACCTCTCTAAATCCCACCGGTGGCTCTGGCAGCAGGAATCTGCCTCTTCCCTCCCTGCCAGGGTGATGCTTTCAGGGCTCAGCAAGCAAAGGTGGGTTGTGCTTTCAGGTAAATATGGATCTTGTGGAAATAAGATTTTGCTCTGATTCATTCTAAAAGAAACAAGGAATAAAAAAACCCCAAAAAAACCAACAAAGAGAACGAAAGAAAGGAATAGCTTATGAATCGTTCCAGGGACAGGAGAAGCTGTTCTCAAGTAGCTTTTTCCTCTCACTGCAGCGTTTATTGCTGTTACTAAAGGACGCACGAGGGTCTTGTCTGCTTGCAGGCACGAGAACTGGATGCTCGCGGTTATTTTTCATGGACTCTCCCGGCACCAGCAGCGCGCCCGGCTCCGGCTGTGGGTCCCGGGCCCTGGGTCCCTCCCCGGCTGTGCTCGGCGGAGCTCGGGTCCCTGCTCTGCACGGGCAGCCCTGCCACAGAGCCTGGGCTGCAGCAGCGCCGTGCCAGCCCCTCGCAGGGGTCCCAGCTTCCAGCTGGGGCACACGCGCTGCTCCTTCAGGCGACGGTTCCAGGGAAGGCAGCACGTTTTCCGGCTTCCGTGAGGTTTAACCCGCCTGCTCGAGTTCTTGTGAGCGTTCCTGAGTTTTGGGTAAGTGCCGTTCGCTCTCCAGTTTCACCGGTGCTCTGGAGAAGTTTATGGGTCCATTGCAGACCAGTAAGCCCGGGTTTTCCGAGTCCTTCATTAGCAAGTTACAGTGCTTCATTAGGCTGTTTTTGCCCGTTCATCACTCGCACTAGCCAGACTTTTTCCCAGTTTCAAGAGGACTTGCTTCTCCTCATGCTCTTCATATATGAATTTTCAGTCTTCTGTCAAAGTACAAGCAGACACCAAATATTTTTCCCACTTTTTGGTGTTTGTAGTTTGCATCTACTTCCTACCGACTTGCACTGGTGTCAGCAAGGGGCAGACCCCTGACTTTGCCCAATGCTGTGGTAGGGAAAGCTCCCCACCACAGCACAGGGTAACCAATCCCCCAGCTCCAGTAACCAGTCCCCCTGCACTGATGGCAACTCAAAGAGCAAGCAAAGACAAATGACTTGTCTGGGTTGAGTTTGTTTTGCCTTCAAAAGGGAAATATTGTCAGAAACGCCCTCTGTGTGATGGCTGGGTGTGAATGGAAGGTGCTGCTACCCCTGCTTGCTGTGGCTCCCATGCAGAAATGCTCTGTTGCACCAGTGTTGCTGCTGCTCCTCACTGGGCTCTGGCCACCTTCCCCTGTATGAAGACAAAGATTTTTTCATGACTGTGCTTAGTATCCACCTGCCCAAGCTGTTTTCTGTTTTCTTCTTGCACTCAGCTTGGCAATGCTGTCATTTTACAGGCACATGGGGTGTAATTAATGAGAATGTCATTTCCAGGTTGTTTTCAAAGACTAGATTGAGAGTCTGAGAAATTATTTCAGTCGATGCCTTAGGATTTTTTGACCCGTTTTTTATTAAGTTAAGAAAACTCTGGCGATACATCTGGATGGAAATCATTGTGCTCATATTTTTAAGGACAGCAAGACCTGACCTCTCAGTAAAGGTTCTGAACTTGCCACCCACCAGGGCAGCTGGGTGCCCCAGGCAGGGCTGGCTGGCCCTCCCCCAGACTGTGGCAGCACTTCCCTGTGTGGCGTAAGGAAAATTGTGTCCTTGTGGTGCTCTCAGGGAAGTGGTGGCTGGTTGTGCTGAGGGTCAGGTCCTGCTCTGAGGAGCTGAAGGGGTAGAAGGATGTGCTGTGTCTTGGCCCAGAGTCCTCTTGCCACCCTTCGGGGCTGGCTGGGCTTGGCTGGGCAGAGTTGGCTGGGATATCTGTATTTTATTATACCTGTTACTTCTTTCACAAGAGTAGTAAGTCTGCTTTATGGGAGACCCCGAGTGACTCCATAAGGAGCACAGAGATTGGTTTTAGCACCTTTGCTCCCCAGGACAATGCTGTCCCCAGCACTGGCTCCGAGTGCCCAGGCACAGGCTCGGATGATGCACGATTGTGCTCATTTAAGGATCTCCTTGGCCACTTTCCTCCTGAGCAAATATCCCTAAAACTCTCTGCTGAGCCTCATTTTGCTCTATACTTTAACTTTTCTACTTGCAAAAGGGAGGTCTGAATGACTCTCAGGCAGCAAGTGTTTCTCTTTCCCGCCTGTCTGCCTCTACAGTCACCCATTTCTCTGCCCTCATCATCCCCCCAAGCCCTACAGCAGCACTACTTTTCAGTAACGCTCCCTACAGAGCTCCTACGGGTTGGTCAAGGGAATGGTGGATTTTGTTGGCAGTGGGGTCGCAGTCCACACTTCTAGACTGCTGCTTTCCTCAGCCTAGGATGAAAGTGGGTTGCTCTGCCTCCACAGGCTGGACAGGTTTGTGTTTCAAATTTGAGCGAGTTTTCTCAAGAGGGTGAATGTTTGAAAGCAGTGAAGTTACTGTAGGTTTCAGGGGGTTTTCTGAGCATTGTGACTGTTTTATTCCCACCAATCTGCAGGTGCTGGGGCGTGGGTGTGAGGCTGAGCTCGAGCCTGTCTCTGGTGATATACAGAGCATCAGCGGTGCAGCTGCCGTTCACGTTAATGGGCTAAGCCCCTCACATCAAGCTGAGAATACACTCCTGCTAATTGTGTCCCAGCCACCCACTGGGACCTCTGGGGGCATGATGAGTCCCAGGAGAGGCGATTCCAGCGGTACAATACCTCGGGGTAAATAAATAAGGAGCTGAAGTTAGACTGCGGTTCAGGAAGGCTGGTGCAGTGCCAGCTTTACAACACTGGGAAATCGGGTAACAGTGATGCCAACCTTTATCCTCCTGGTCCTGGCCTAGCCCAGTGCTGCATGGCACCATCTTTGGAGCCATCCATCAGCACTCAGCCTCACCCTGATGATGTATGGTGCCCATAGATCCTTAGAGCGGGAGTGCACTCTGATGTATTGCGCCCATACATCACAGCCAGAGCTCACCAGGTGATGTATTAGTGCCCTGAGAATGTATTACTCAGATGCTGGTATTGTTCAGGGATAAAGCCAAGCCAAGGAGTGGATTCAATTTAATTACAGCACAAATGGTAACCTGGTGCCAGGAGCTCTGAGATGCTACCTGTGGAAAAACGAGTCCCATTGCAGAGTACCAGGAGAAGAGGTGCCACAGTTTAAAGGAATTGTCATTTTTCAGAAAAATATCAAAGGACTGTTTTGAGAACCCTGTAGAACATGTGATGCAGTGTGCAGGAAGCTCCCGAGTGGGCAGTGGTGCAACCAGGGCAGGGCAATTCTCCTGCCTATAAGCTGGGAGCTGTTTGGGTGGCTCAGCATTTTGAAAAGGGTGAGGGAAGGTGATTTTCTTTTGGTCACTGAAAATTGCTGGACCCCTCTAAGTAGAGTAAAGTACTTCCTGCAAAAAACAGTCTTCCCTACCAAGGAGAATCCAACATTACCTGCAAATGTTGTCTGTTTTTATTGGTAGGGTGTTTTGATTTGATTAAATTGACCAGAATTTGTGCAAATTTGAAGGGGTTATTCTCTTATTCTTTCCTTGTGCTTTCTTACACAGGTGCATCTCTCTGAGGAGAGAACCCTTAGACCACTAGAAGATATCCTTGACCATCATCTGTGGGGAAATTCCAATTGGTAGAGCCCAACAAAGAGTAGCTTTGTAAAAAATCCAGAAATGAGACAGTGATTCCTGTGAAAATCTTCTTTGGGTGCTTGTCTCTTCCTCTTTGTTTCTCTTTTTCACTTCTCTTTCTGCTGCTTAGTATTGAAACAAAAATGTAGCTCAGTTTTACACTAAAATCAACTTTACTTCCAAATAAGTCCCTGTAAGATTGTCTCATGAGCAGGGATTTATTTTTTGCAAGAAAAAGAACTTCCATGTGCATTATCTGATTGCCAAAGGATGGCATGCCTTAAACTCTGCTTTTTGTAACATCCCTGTTTGCAGTGGGAGCTCCTCTGGAAACACACAGATGCTTGAGAATTAAGGTGAAATTTCAGAAGTTATCTGTTTTGGATAACACATCTATTATGTTCATCTGAAGGCTCAAACTAGGTTATTTTACTACAGAAGGACATGAAAATGCCTTATTTCTTGGATATGAGTGAAAAATCCTGCTTTCTCTGCTTCAAGAGTGTTTTTAAGGAACCAGGACTTGACACAGTTTTTCCCGAAGTTTCTGATCATTGATTACCAGAGATATTTGATTATTCTTTTAGAGAAATGTTGAACAAGAAGTAGCAAGGTGGCACCAGTACTTGGTTCATGTCACGTTTTATACCTAGAAACCCAGGCATTCTCCAAGCTAGTTAGATACAGGTTTGCAGGTGAGAAATTTGCAGCACAGAGAAAGGAACTTGTTCAAGGTCATGTGGCAAACTGGTGGCAGGGCTTGGAAGAGAAGCCTGCTGGTCTGACTCACTCCTCCTCTGACACCCCTGCCATTATTCCACTTCTATTATTATCTTGATGTATCTGATCTATAGTTTCAAATCAGATCTGCTCCCACCTTCCTATTGTTCATGGTTTGAAGACTGTAATTTTTGATGGCCCTATAATGGAGAGGAAAATTTGACCANTGATAACTCAGACATGCTGATTATTCTTTATTTCTGGGTGCAGATTGAGGAAGGCTCAGTCTGACAGACAGCAGCAGTGGATGCACTGGAGGAAACCTCTTCTTTGCACAGCACTTCAGAAGTCCCTCTCCTCTTCCACGGCTGTCCAGCCACACCACAAGCAATGCAATGCATACTTGTCCAGTCGGTTGTCGTGTAAAACGCAACAAGAGGCTGTGTGGCTTGGGAGAGCAGGAATTGACACTGCCCTGTGCAACCCCTGGGCTCGCTGTCTTTGGAGAAGAACTTGCAGAGCTCCTGAGTGTCCTCCTTCAGGGCTGCTGCTGCCCACGTTACAGAGAACACGCTGCTGTCGCCACCAGGGCGTGACCCCAGAGCTGTTTGTCCCCTCTGTGCTGCTGCCTTGGCTCCTCCCGTGTGGGGTTCACCCCACAGCTACCCCTCCTTGGAGTCTGTGGTTCACAGCGATCCTTATCAGCATGAGATAACTGTTGTAAAAGTTTCTATAAATAGAATTTCCTCCTGCCCAAATCTTCTCGCTAGCTCAGCTGTTTTATTTTTAACAGAAAAACATGTTGATGCTAAGCAGAAATATTTTTTTTTTTTTAAATCTCTCTATTAAACATAAAAAGATGCTGTGTCTGAGTAAAAACGAAAGGTGCCCCTTAGATATTTTTAAAGCTTCCAAAAATAGTCTCAAGTCTGTGACAAAGCTTATTGAGCAGGATTAGCTGTGGACAGCAATTCTTCGACGGGAAGGATCATGTCTCCTCATGCTCCTGGCTGGGAGCTGCGAGAAGGGAGGCGCTGGAACAAAGACCTCTAGAAGGAATTAACTGAGGGCTGCTCTTTAAAAGGCTTGATAGCAGCGCTGCCCAAATAGTTTTGCTGGTGATCTCATATGTGTTTTCCCTTCTGGGCTTGACAGCTGCCCTTGAGGCTGAGAACTCCTTTCTGCAGTTGAGTTTTGCTGGAGCCCCGCTGCGAGAGCCGCCGCTGCGCAGGGATGGGGCAGCGAGGGAAGGCAGGGAGCTCCCTGTCTGGGGTCTTCCAGAACAGATAGAGGAGAAGGAGGAGGAGGATTTTTAACTTTGCCTTGTATGCACAACTGATACTGAAGTTGAAAAATTTAGTATAATTTAGTTATTGTTTCTGCTGCTACACCCCTGCACCCCAGGGGTCAGAGCACAACCATATATGCCATTGACTCAGTCTCCAGCACAACGGAGGAGGAAGAAAATTGGAGGGGGAGAGAAGCAGAAGGGAGTGGGACTCTCCAAGGAGATATATTTTGCAAGGTTTCCAATGCTTTTTCCCTCCCATAGTGTGGGTTTTTGTCTCCTTACTTGTGGCAAAAGCCAAGTCAAATGTTTGTGTGTTCGTGCCCAGTGAGAGGGAAGAGTCTCTTGAGAACTTCTGAAAATTATAAAAGAGAAACTGGTTATTACTAAAATTGAAAAACAATCAATTGCTGACTGCTGAACAGCTTATATGGAGAAGAAAAGTGTTATAAAACACTTGATTTAGAAGTGTGATTTAGACTTGATTTAGAAGGAGATTTTCTATTGTTTGTATTTAGAAAAAAACATCAGCTTGAGTCCCAAAGTGCCTCATCAGCTATGCTAAAGCCAGCCTGCATTGTTGTGTGGGTTCAGACCTTATCAGAGATGAATTTCTGCCCACCTGAAGGTGGGGCTTTTCAGAGGGATGTAGCCAGTTTTACTCTCCCACGTGGCAGAGCATGAGGGGTTGATTTCTCTTGGACTTTTTCAAGTTTTAGCAGAAAAGGGATTGAGCAGTAGATTAAGATTGGAGGCTCAGTCCTTACTTTCCTGTAAATATTTTCCATCCCCTCAAGAAGACCGATTCGCTGCTTTCAGCCTTGATTCCTCACCTTTAAATTGATAAGAATACTTCCTTTGTGCCCAACTTATTTTTATGGGTCTCTCTTTCACAATGGATGCTTTTCCCATCTGTTTGGTCCTCGGCAATCTGGAGAGCAGTTTATGCTGCAGCAATCCTGATAACTATCATTACAATAAAACTACCAGAGGCAGACCTAACTTGCCTGAAATGCTGATGCTTTAGCTAGAATATGAATGTAAAGCTCACCAGGGTTTGGTGGCTGTCCTCTGCCCGGAGCTGTCAGCAAGCACCACTGGCTGTCAGGATGAGTGATGGATTAACAAACGTGTAATGATTTAGTCCCTCTCCAGGAACAAGCAATACTGCCAGAGTGACATGCATCCCAGATATGCAGAGAAGAGGGATGTGTGGCATTGTCTCACTCAATAACACAGGAGCTAGCAAGTGGAGAAAGCAATGTTTTTCACCCATTACGATGCGAATACATATGTGAACCCCAGAAAATGCAGATCAGAGCCAGGACGTTCTCATTTAATTTCTTCTTGTTTTTGCTTTTTTAATCTAAGGGTAAGATTTGACAGCAGAACATAAAACTTCCAAGCTGAAAGGCTTCATTCTCTGTTTTTTCTTTTTTTTTTCTCTTTTTTCTTTTTTTTCAGATGCTGTTAGTGAGGGACCAACTGGGTTCACTGGACTCCACAAGGTACTTTTGTTTATGGATGAAGCCATGCAGATGGGGATCAAAGGTTGTGCAGAGCTGCTGTAGAGCTTGCTGGGGCTGAGAGAGGTCGGGCACCAGAGATTAATTTCTTGGCTGCTTAGAGCCAAGGTTTAATAGCAGCCTGAGAAAGGACAGTGATTGAGTTTACTGCGAGCAGAACCTATAGTTCAGGTCAAGTAAAGGGAAGGAGCTCAGGGGCTCTGTGTTTTGGTTGCAGGAGAAAGTCTAATGGCTTAACAATATGTGGCCTCAGCAAGACATATGGCAGTGAGTGCCACGACTGAGCTGGGGCAG
Source organism: Tichodroma muraria (assembly GCA_013390105.1). Classification (NCBI taxonomy): domain Eukaryota; kingdom Metazoa; phylum Chordata; class Aves; order Passeriformes; family Sittidae; genus Tichodroma; species Tichodroma muraria. The sequence goes on along the minus strand of WAAG01052644.1, from coordinate 156,884 downwards.
GGGAGAGAGGGGCTGCACCCCTGGAACATCACCTCTAACAGAGCCCCGGGGCTGGGCAGGGCTCCTGCTCACAGCCAGGCAAAGCAAACACACAAAGGAAGCCTTGTTAATTCTGGAAATGAAGACAGAGTAAAAAGGGAAAACATCCCCGTGTTCTCTAAATAGGAAAAGCAGAGTTTTTGAGGAGCAATTATTTAGTTCTTGAATTGCAAACTTCAACAAAGCTGTGTAGATATCAAATTGCCCAGAATCAGGGCTAGGTGACTCATTTTGTCTATATCAAGAACTGATTTTGAAGCTGAAGTTAAACTATACTCTGACTGCAACTCCTCTGACTTTTTCACGCTATTATTCCATTGTGCTTCATTTTCTAATTTTTCACTTGTGTATTCGTTGTTTTTTGTTTGGCTTTCTTCTTTTTTTTTTTTTTTTTATGGTTGTATCCTATATTGTATCCGACTACACCGTGATTTTCCTCTCCCTCTTGGATTATTATTCTTTATTTTTGGGACTTTTTTTAAGAGCATGAGTTAGAAAAGTATGGTCAGGAGAATCTGATTTGAGCACTTGAATGAGGCTGCATGTTGTTATGAATCACGTGTTAAGGTAGAGAATACTGTAAGTAATTTCATGCTGTTGTCATTTGGGGGGAGGCAGCGAGCAGGATGGACTTAGTGCAGGTGGGAGCTGCCACCTTGATGTTATGGACCTCAGACCAAAATCTCTAGTACGAAATTTGTCTTTCATTTACAATTTGGCCTGGAATTGCAGAGAACAGTAGAATCATGATGCTATCACAGGCAGGCCACGATCATGACAGCTGTATGGCAGTGAGGATACACCTCAGCTATGCAGAAAGCATCACTTTGGCCTCACCTTAGAAAGTCTCCATCCTGTAGTTCTGAGTCAAGTGTCCATTTGATTCCCTATTAAAACACTTTTCTAATTGATCCTGCCTTAAATTCTCCTTCTTGAGAGCCTTCTGGGTCATGAGAAGTCTTATCTTTTATCACCCCAATGAGCTTTTTTCTCAGGAAGGTACAAAACCAACACCAAATGTGAACTGAGTGATGTGGGTTTGGTGGCACAGGTGAGACTCCTCTCCCAAAGTGCTCCCATGCTGTCTCCATCCATTAAGTTTGATATAAAAGCTACTGGCTCAACTCTGCAGTCTCTCTGGTCAAAGTATTTATACTCTGTTTAAGACTGAACACTTGTTGGGTCACAAAGAATGACCTGATCATGTAGTGATTAAGATTCTCACAAGAGATTTGGACCTCTACACCAAATCATTTGCAATGAGGGCTATCTTGTCTCAGGTGCTGTTGTGCTGAATTCATGGTGATTTCCAGATCTCTCAAGACAGTCTTTTGAAGAATTTCTGGTTTTGCCATCATGTAAAGTTATGTGTTTTTAAAAATTTTGTCTGGTTCAAATTAACAACACACAAGAAGGAGCTTGGATGCTTTTTTGAAGTGATTAATATAATATCAAGTTTTACCTTCCAGGGAAAGGGATTTTGAAAGGGACTTGTCAATTAAAGCTTGATTCAGTCTCTAGACTGTTCTGGAACAGATTATCCCACTTGTGCCTGCTGCAGGCCTTGTTCCTCTTCCTCTGGAACATCCTGGAGAAGTGGCTCTCAAAAGCAGGACAGCAGAGTCAATGGGAACAGCTCTGTGCAAGCTCTGATTTTGGAAGTTTTTGACACATGTCATGTTTAATATATTTTTTCTGCTTTCCTCTGCCCCCAATGCCCCCCAGAGTTACCCATGTGGTTGTCTCTGCCAGAGATGCCAACATGCTTTGCCCTCAGAACTGTATGAAACACCCAAGTTCACAAGGACTGAGGGAAAAGTATCACAAGCAGGCACACAACTTCTCTGGCTTTGCTGGCTTTGAAATCTGTGATAAGTTACTCTTCCTTGGATTTCTCACTTTCTGTTATTTTTGTTTAGGCATTACCAAATCATTTATGTTCTTTCCTCTGCATTTTCTTTTCCTGATTTTTTTTTTTTTTTTTCCCAATGGGGGAAAAGTGTCCAGTGGAAATGAAATAACCTGCACTCCAGAAGATGATAGTCCCTGACCTAACCCTCTCAAAGATAACCACAGCCTGTTCCCCTTAGCTGTTGTTTAAGCACTTTATCATCTTTTAGGAAAATGCAGATATGATGGTATTTAGAAAGTTATATCAAATAAGAAAGGAAATTCAGTATATCCACAATTTTCCCAGCATGAATGAAGAGAAGAGTTCTGCTGTGGCAGAGCAGAGCCCTGGTGTGAACAGACCTGAATTACTGAGAGATGGCAATAAGCATCTTTTTGTGTTTGCTGCTCTACTGCCCCTTCTCAAACCAAAGTCAGCCCAGTTTCACCAGCCTTTCAGTCCCAGCTCTCTTCTCTTTGATCTGAATCATGTACTACAGGGGAATCAAAGTGGCAAGTGTAATATATGGTAGAAATTATGCTTTTAAAAAGCCATGGCTTGCTCTCATTGCCCTGCATTCTCCCTCTGTCACAGCTTCATGAGCAGGACTCAAAGTTTTGGACTTAGCCCCTCTGTGGAAGTTTTTGGCCAGATGAGCAGATGCATTAAGGTGCTTTCCTGCACATTCTTCTCTAATTGCTCCAAGAGCCGTGGCCATCAAGCAGAAATCCAGTCGGTAAACTCTGCAGCTTGTGGACAACTTTTCTTGCCAACCATGCATTACGAAGGGCTAATTGTAAAAGCGGTGCACCTGCTGGCTCCCTTGGTGGCTGAAGCCAACAGGAAAAAAAAAAAAAGTAATTTATTAATGATCGAGTCACAAATAGTAATGAAAACAATAGGAGCATCTGAAGGAAGCGCTGCCGGGGGCAGAGGTGCAGGTGCTCTGTGCCCTGAACAGGCTTGTCGGCATTTTTATAAAGCTACTTTACAGCCCTTATCAATTTCCTACTGCTTTCTGTGTACCCCCTGCCCCTTTGCAAATGTTTTGCCTGCACAACAGGCTCAGCATTTCTTGTTGTAGGTGATAAAATAGCTGTCACCCTATGGAGGGAGGAAAGAGGCAAAAAAAAAAATAAAAGTTAGGTCCAAAGAAACAAAGCAGAGGAACACATTTCGAAGCAAACAAACGAGGGGCTAATGGAGCCGCTGAGTCGGCACCGGGAGAGCGATGACGGGAACTTAGCTGAGGAGTGCTGTAAGCCTTGGGGTAACAAATGCTGCAGGGCAAGAGAGACTCGTTCCTTAAACTGAGGCGGTGCTTTTTTGTGCAGCCTTGGACCTCAGAGGTGACAGGCACATGCCTCAGCCAACACTGCCCACAGGACTTTAGGATCTAATATATTTCACTGGAAATCTCACCACTTAACTACACCACATTGGCAATCTTAAGGCTATTTTTTTTTTTTTTTTTTTTTTTTTTTTTTTTTTTTTTTTTTTTTTTTTTTTGCTTAAGTAGGCAGAGCAGTTACTGATGATTTGGGTAAGCTGCTTGTACCTGAGTACTTCAGTAGCTACAAGAGGTGGTCACCTTGCCTCTCAAGATGCTGTGGCTCTTGGAACACTGACATGATACGACATGATGAAGGTAAAGTCTTTGAGATACACATGAATGAAGGTAAAGTCTTTGAGATAAGAGCATGGTGAGCTAAGGACCTAACTTTGCAGCCAGCTTTCACCACTGGTGCACAGCAGAGTGCGGTGCCCCTGAACGGTGCCAGCTGATCACCAGTTGCAGAAGGACCTAAAAATTCATTTAAATGTTGTCAGGTTCTTGCCATGCCCAGGAAGAAGGTCAGAGATAACACTCTGTGTGTAATGCCAGTGTTTGCCCCTGCCCTGCTCAGCCCATCACACTTTAGCCTGCTCCTGACACAGGGCACTAGCACAGACACTGCTGAGTGCTTCATGGGTCGTGTCTGCAGAACCTCAGGGCTGCCTCTGCCAACTCCACAGCTTCATCCCGTTTGCAGTGATGGAAAGCTGCACTGGGTGGAAAATTCTTGCACTGTCATGTTAATCCTACACGTGCATTTACCATGTCTTAGGTAGGAGCTGGAAACCTTTTTGACTGTGGGAACTTGCCTGTGTGCCTGAGCCCATAAACTGTTAACTGAAGTCTGTGTGTATAAAAATTAGAATTTTTTTAAATGTTGTAGGTGTAGCTGTGTCAGCAGAAAGGAGTCAGGCTTAGAGGTCAGCCTGGGTCTGTACCAAATCTGTGTGTGTCCCAAGTCCTGCATCACTACTGTGACGAGGTTTATTAAGGCCGTGAGCACACTGAAGCCATCACAAAGTAGCTGCAACCACCTCACCAACGAACCTCAGAGGTCAGCTCTTCCTAACTTTTCACTGTCTATCCTGCATTCAGGGGAGAAATCCTATATTCTTTCTTCCCACCTCACCCTTCCAAAATTCCATACCCTCATGCGAATGCCAGAAATTCATAAGAGTGATTAAAGCACATAGTTTTTTGCCTTAGGGACAAAGGTTCACCTTTTCAAGTTTTCTTTTTCCTAAGGAACTAAGAATCTTTCCTGTAAAGGTAGCTGAAATTCATATGAATGAGCATGAATCCAGGTGTGTATTTTGGTAACCATGCCTAATCCTGTGAAATCAGTGCTAATTACTGCCTGGTGGTATGAGGGGGCACCTGCATGGCATGGCAGGGTTAGCGCAGCCAGGATGGTTTGTACTTTATCCCTGAGGAAAGGTGAAGGCAAGGCTCATATAGCCCCACCACTGTGAATCTCTAATAACTTACAGTCACCATTTGCTGTCTGCAAAATTAACCTCTTGTCTCCCCCAGGCTGGGGATTGGGTGCACAGTGTTGGGTTTTAACTTCTCTATTGAAAAATGTCCCTGCAATGCTGTCCATCAAAACTACTGCTGCTTTCTGAAGAGTATTATTAATAAACTTCCCCATAGCAGAAGCAGGACCCTTTCAGAGCTCAGCTAAGGTATTTTCCCTGTTAACCAGCTGGGCTGTTGGCTGTGGACAAATGCAGTGATGAATGATGGGTCAAGGATGGAGCAAGCTGATTTCTCTCCAAGCTTGACCTTGTCTCTGCTCTGACACCTGAAACGACAGATGCATTAAGAAGTTATTTATGCAGAGGAGCTGCAGAGCATCGCACCCTTTGCAAGGCAGCACCTACTTTTATAAGGATGTCAGGATAGAGCTGCCTGAGCCACCCCCAAGCAGCTGCTGTGCAGGAGGGCAGCAATCCTGGGTGTGTCTCAGGGATAACCTGTGAACTGCAAGGCAAAACCAGGAGCAGGGGCCGTGCGTTTGCTCCCAGGCAAACAATCTGCACATCTGCAAATCCCCTGCCCTGGAACAGCATTACCTAACTATGAAAATGCACCTGAAGGTTTCTGGGTTGTTGAAGGCCCAATGTTCTGAGTAAAATGCAGCACTGAGAATTAAACAAATGCTGTTCAGCTGCTTCTGGCCTCAGTGTGCTTGGGAGAATTTCTGTTTTGTGCCTTCGGGATTCTTTGGGACTTGTTGCACTGTGGCCAGCTGCACTCTCTCCTACAGCTGAAATCAAGGGAATAGCTTTGCTTTTATCCTTTGTATTGTGGGACACATGGGTGGAAGGGTAGCCGAGCTGCATCCCATGAGCAGACACATTTCCTTTTTGGGAAAGCAATTATTGCTAAGAGGTGAAAGACCTCAGCCTAAATCTATAGAAAAATGTATGTATAACATGTGTAACCAATCCATTCTCTGCCTAAAATTTTGCTGCAAGTATGAAAACTGTCTGTACTTTCAAAATTAGACTTTTATTTAGAAAAAATAACCTTGTCTATACAAAAAGCTGCTGGGCATGTGATATTTTCCTGACAGCAGCTATGGTATGGATTAATTTGTGGAGCAAAGTTCAGGAAAGGTGTCTTATACTGTGATTCTGCATCCTTTGGAGTATTGATAGAGCTTAGGGGAGGGACCACCATAGGAAACCCAAAGAGCTGTCCCTGAGAAACTTGGTGATTCTGTTGGCCTCAACAGAATTATCAGCAATTGATTACCCGCTCTGAGTACAGCCCTCCTTTATTTTTCATATCTCCTCCTCTCCCAAATAAACCCCTTTGGAACAACACCAACAGAACTTTTTGGATATATGCTGAAGTCCATTTTGTGGCATTAATTGGAAATGCAGTTATTAATTTGAGATACAGGAAATTCCAGCCTAAGTTAGGGGGGCTTGACTACACCACTTCACGATGTAGCTGTGACCCCTTTTGCCTCCGGAGAGATTTGGAGCAGGTTCCAAATAGCCATAGTTCAAACCTGAATTACCCAGCTAGGGAAGTTGTCTCAGACTCTCCTCTTTCTCCTGGTCTAGTAAAAGGGTGGTGAACAACAGAAAAGTTGCTCAGAACCAGCAACCTCAGGATTTCTTGATTTCACATGTGGTGGTGAGAGCTCTCCTGCAGCTGAGCAAGGGAAAAGGTCTTGTTTCTGTTCTGCTGCTGTTTCAAGGTTGGATCTTTACAGTTTGGGGTGTATTGGGGGAATGTAGGTACACAGCAGACCTGGGCTACAGCTCTCAACAAATCAGGAGTCAGGGCAAGGGGAGGCTGAAGCCGTGTTTTCCACAATGGCCTGTTTAATACACTACAAGTAACCTCTCTTCCATCATGAGTCCTGGTTTAAAACTACCACCCTGGGGCATAAAAATCAACTCCTAACAACTTCCAGTGGGAGGACTATTCCATCAGTGTTCCCATCAAATGCTGGCTCCATGATTAATATTCACCCTCTTTCTTCTTTAATCATCAGTCTTCCTTCATTCCTCTGCACCTTCCTGCTGACAGGGGTGGTGTGTGTACAGCAGCTGGTAGGGAAAACAGAGAGAGCTGAACTGCTGCACACAAGCTGCAGAGGGAAAAAGCCACCTCAGTGCAGTGTGTCAGCTCAAAATGAGTCCTAAAGATTCATTTTTTTCCCCTAGTCTTAGAAAAAGGGGGCTAAATTTTCTTTTTGTGAGATTGGAGCTTACTACAACCCCTAACCACCACTGTACTGTTTTACCTTGAGTGTGTCAGCACCCAGGAATTTAGAGCAGGAATGAAAGTCACACAGAACAAACTGTCAGGATCTGGCTCATCAAATTCAATCTGTGCATGACCCTAAAATAGAGTTTTGCAATTAGCATTTGTGCTGTAAATTTAAAATTTAAATCCCGCTCACAGTTTTGCCCCAGACTACCTGAATGACATTGCACATGAGGCTGGACCCCTTCTTCACTGAACAGGGAGTAATTATTGTTTTTTTCCCCTTTGTTCTGTCTCTCTGGGCAGGTGGAATTGTCCACCCTGCAGAGAGAGGACTTCCTGACCATTGTCCAAGACATTGTATAAACATCTGAGCTCAGTAAGCACAGGACTAGCGATGCACTCATAATAAAATAGATGTTGCATATTAATCTGCTTTCTCCAAAGCATTATGGCACTTTCTGTGGTTGCTCTCCACTCTGGTAGCTTCATCCAGAGATCTGGAGGCTGCATTACCCAAGCTTAGCTTTCCCTTGATGTTCTTTGGAGTGTGCTTGTATTTGTTTGGTATGAAAGGTGAATAAGCCGCCTTACCCTTGTGATTATGGTAATAAAAACAATATAGAAGCATCAAAAAAAGAAATATTTGTTTTAAAATCTATAGTTTGGTTTGGTCTTCTCAGACACATCATTAATTCTGTACAAATCCACGTTTAGGACAATGAATTTGGACATTAAATCGACAAAGTCAAAATTGACAGGATGATCTTGTGCTGGTAAGAGGAAGATTTTTGTGTTGTGCCTTTTATTTCCTGGGAGGTGATGGTCCATGCATGAACAGTTCCTCAGAGAAGGTCTGCAGGATGCACAATTGAGGCCATCACACATCAGCAAATCTAATGCAACTTTTCAGGGGGAAAAGGAAAAAATCCCCACCAGTGGTTGTTGTTTCCTTGTAGACAGTGATATTGCCTTGAGTGCAGGGTTTGCACTTGTTGGCTTGCTTTTGGCTAAGTTTTTAAAGGCAAATCTTTATCACTAAAGATGTAAATCCTGAGAAATAAAAACTTGCAGAATGTAAATTTCAACTTTTTCAGCACAGATAAAGAAATGATAGAGCATGACAGGGATCTGGCATCATTTGTGAATCTGATAGGCAAGAAAGCAAGAAAGGTCACTATAGAGATGCCAAAATGACCAAGTGTTGCAGTGCCTGCTGCAACTCCTGCTGCTTCAGTCAAATTGAAACAAAGTTGGCTGCAGAAATAATTGAAAAAGACAGATCCTAAGAAATTTTGGATTTAAAACTATTTAAATTAGAATTTTTTTCAAGTTGCAATAAAAATGTTTGTTTTTATAAGTCAGAATTGCGCTGACATTAATAACATTTAATTAATATATAACATTTAATTAATAAATATAATCCATTAATAATTTTCCTCCTGCTCTTCTAGAGAGAATTCTGTATAACAGCAGAATTCATTATTGTAAGCACTTAAAAGTTTTCTCTCTTCTTGTTTCTAATATTTTCCCCTACTACTTATATAATATGGTGCAGATAGTGCTTAATTTTTCTCCCTCCCTTTATCTTCTAATTTGTTTTTTCACCAATATCTTTTCAAAACTTCTTCTACACTTTGAAACCTAATTTTCCATTAAGAGAAATGGAGCATTAAAAAAACATTGAAAAATTTAGATATGATTCTGTGTGGGGAAAAAAAAAGCAATAGCCAGGATGCTGTTACAGCCTTCAATTCCTGGCATCTGATGAAGTGAGAGAAAAGATACGAACCACATTCAGCATTCATAAAAAGGATTTATAATTGGTGGCAGATACTTTACACTATTAATTGAAGGCATTGCACAGGGACAATTTTAAGTTTGGAAGTCTTGCTTATGAAAATAGGGGAGTTATGTCTTTTAGAGCTTTTATTCTTCCTTGTCAACAAATTCCAGTTTAAATGTCAGTATCAGAAATTTTTTTGTGAACGAAAAGCCTTTTCTTTTTTTTCAGTTTTGTGTCTCGATAGTTACTTTCTGCAATCCAAGACAATAAATATGATATCAGAGAGAGAGAGTGGGTTTTATTTACTGATTCAGGAGATGGAGTGCAAGGATGGTCCTGCTGTTGTAATAACATGCACAGACTGATTCCACGCTGGCTCGGTTCCTAATTTATTTCCTCCTTTCTTCCTGAATTAGTGTGAACAACTGCAGCAGCCTGCTTGGAATGTGCCAGTGGCTCCATGGATGTATTCTCATTTTTACACAAACTTGGACCTGTGTCTTGGGAGTGTTTTCTGAAATGTGCATTGCAAAGGGGGTGGAGATTTAATAACTCCGATGCTGAGCAGCAAACATCTAACATTTATGTAAGAGATAAGCAAAGCTTATCTTGTTGTTTTAGGAGGAGAGAAAAATCACCAGGAAAGTTGGACAAACCAGCATCAGCATCCGTGTTACCAAGTGAGTGTTACTTTTCATTCTTTAAATGATTCTTTTCTCTTCTTTACAGACCAACATTTGGTAACTTCCTGGGCATGAGCTTCTGAATCTGGATCCAGCCTCGTTCAGTGAAGATGCTCCATCCCAGATGTCACCAACCCACTGTAGTATCCTGACAAAACCCTTTTTCTTCCCCTCATGTTTTCCTCAGTCTCCCCACTTGGAAAAACCTCAGGACTCCATTTCTGCCACGAACAATGATACAAAAGATTTTTTAAAGGTGTTGATACACCCTCATTGGAGTGATAACACACTTTTGTGCGAGGGGAACAGTGTAGAGGTGTTTTAAATGGCTTAACCTCTTTGTCTTTCAGAGATACTTGTCACGTTTTTGCATCCAGAAAGCCCTTGGAACAGCAGCAGGAATGTAATTCCACTTACTTGTTTGAGGGATCCAATAATATATAAAATAGCACATTATCTCTTTAATTACTTCAATGGTAGACCACATTTAATATTATTTTTTTTGATAGGAAATAATAGTGGGAGCCTGGAGGGAAATTTCCTTTGATTGCCCTCCTCCATTACCCCAAAGATTGCTTACTGTACATTAACAGTGGGAGCAGGAAAGGTCTCCAAAGTACAGTTTGCCAGCTCTCTCAATAAAGCAGCAGCTGCTAAACTAGAACAAACATCAGCCAGTGCTGGCTGTGCCGTGGGAAGAGCAGCCTTGGCTGGAAAAGTTGGTGAAACCGAGATGCACACGTGGCTGGGCCTTCGAGACCATCCTTTCCTGGAAGAGGAGAGGTGGAAGCATCAGAATTCATTTGCCATGGAGGGTGGCAGGGCTACCCTGCTCGCAGGGTTTGTGATCCCCAGCACCCTGGGTGTTCCCGAGGATGTAAGGCACTGCTACAGGGCTGCTGGGAAGGAAACCTGTTCAAGTGAATATAGATGATAAGGGGAATTAGTGAGGATTTTTGTTAGATGTTTATTTTTTAAGCACCGGGCTGTTCCCTGCTAGACTTCTTAAGGAGGAAAACAAAATTACCCCGTAAATGCTTCCCATCACCAAGAGCTGTGAGTATAGAAAACAACACATCAATGCTCATCAGCAAGGGCAGGACCTTTATGTCAGCGTTCATTTGTGGAATCCTCCCTGGGGCTGTGAACATCCCCATTGTGCTCCTCCAGGAAGGGCTGCTGCCCGAGGTGGCTGGGCAGCCGGGCTGGGAAACCTGGATTAGCGTAAATAGAGCCAGCCCGTTCCTTCCTCCTTGCCAGTCACACGTTTTCAGAAAACCCAAATGCCACTTAAATCACCCTCGCAGCAGAGGTGGCCGGGCTGACGCCTGGTGCGCTTTAGGGTGCTCCTCTCCTCCGAGCCAGGCAGCAGGGAGGGGTGTTCTCACCGGGCAGATGTGCCTCACAGCTGTGCTCCTGCGGAAGAACAGGGGAGGTTCTGAAGCCACAGGGCAGCAGTGGCAGCCCAGGTCACCCGTGCAGCTGCAGGGCCTTTCATGTCCCCACAGCAGAGCAGGGACCTCTGTGCTGCTGCTCGCCAAGGGGCTGACGTAGCCCTCAACAAATCCCACACAACCCGGAGCAAGCACAGCAGCTCAGAGCCACTGTGGCCAACTTGTGGTTCCCCCCCATCCCTCTGGGGGTAACCTCCTAAGGTACCTATTTTATTCTCCTGCTAGGCTGCTTTAACCCAGGTTGCTGGAGGATTGTGGAGCTCTTGCATTTATCAGTATTAAATAAGGAGAAATAAGCTCTTGGCTGTGCCTTGAAGAGCTTTCCTTTCCTGGGTAGTAAATCTGCAGTAACTCCCTTACAGTTTTATTGAGGGTTATCAAGTGTTTATTCAAAAGGCATTTCCGTGCATTCAACATTTTTCTAATTGGCCAGTGAGGGGTAGTGTTCTCTCTGGACACTGTTATTGCTGTGGTAAAATCTGCTCCCTTTAGTCAATAGACTGTCCACACTGCTAATTTGCTGGGTGGAGAGAGGAAGTAGGGCTGTATTGCTGTATGGTTTCTACTGAATGGAATTTGGTCTGTCACTGACAGAATCAGCTGCCCCAGAATGCCTAGGACACGGCTGTGTTGTCTCCTAAAACACAGGATTTTTTCTCTGTGAAAAAACCCCACATTTTTTTCTCAGTGAGAAAAAAACCTGTGTAGAAACCAATCTTCTCTTTTCAAGGATGCTGAGGCTGCATCTGCACAATGCACAAGGAGCCACATTGGTGCCCTTCTTTGTGGTGTGGCTGAATTTCATCCCAGGTGTCCTCAAATAGCAAGTACTACACAGGTGCCCATTGTTCACTGGCCCTGCTGGTTGCAAAGAGTGTTAAAGTATGATCTTCATAGTCTGGACTCCAAACAGAAACTGTTAATTAACAGGGTGGTTTAGAGTGAAATCCCTTTCCAGGGATATCTGGAAACCTGTAATGAACACAGAGAAGAAGTGTGTGTGGCAGGTGGGGTGTCATTGGTGCCTGAGCTTGGTTTATTTGAAGAAAAAAAGTTAATTTTTCCTTTTTTCTGCCTCTTAGTGGCTATTGGGGTGAAGAAATCAGTAAAGGAGTAAAGTAAAGGAAATTTAAAAAGGAGTCACACAAACTTGACATATAACAGCAGGTTATTTCAGACATAGTAACAGCAGACTTGCATTTGGATGAGACGTGACTTATGTTTGGCCACGTTTCTGCTCATATCTGCTGGGCTCTTGTGTCTCTCCTGAAATCAGAGCATTCCTTCTGCACAAGATGAGATCCTACTCCTTCGTCAGAGGGAGGCAAAGGAGGAGGAGGAGGAGGGGTGGTTCAGCCAAGCTGATCCAATGTGCACCTGGACAGCTGGTATTTCTCGCAGTGCCTTTATTTTAAAGCCATCCATCACGCTCAGGGGATCACATCCAGGCCCTGAATTGCAGAACTGGCACCTTGGGAAGTGTTCAGCTGTGAAAACTGTCTTGGCATTGCCATATGAAAAGAAATGCTTTGCTTTTCTTATTTTTAAAAGGCAAGGTAAATGGGAGAGGCTGAACCCGCTCACCGGCACTTTCAGGGGATGTATTTCTCCCCTGCGCCCTGCTGTTGGATGGATTTTGGGGGAGTCTGACCCAGGTGGATGGGTTGGTACAGATGGGAATGGGCAGAGTGTTGCAGCTGCAAACTCTCAGGTCTTTAGATTTTGCCTGCAGTGTCGTGTTGAACTCCAGTCTCCCAGACATGTGTGTGACTCCATGGCAGGACAGAGAGTGAAAACAAGTGCAGGCTCTTGGGCAGAGCTGCAAACCTCGGGGCTGAGGTTTGGCTTATGATGGGATGCTGCAGTGCTCTTGGAGGAGAAGTGTGTGTGGTATGATACTGGACACAATGGGTCTAACTCCCAAGGTTTTTACGTTGTGATTTGAGATCTGCGTTGCCGTTCTGCTGAGTTCATCTCTTTGAGGTACAAGCTGACCTCAGCCTGATGATCAGGAAGTGAAATGAAGTTATATCAGGTTGATGAATTTTCCTTGGTTTTATTCCTGGTACTTTAGGTTTTGCTGGTTTTGTAACTGGCAGGAGGAGTGGATTGCATAGATACAATAGGAAGCTTAATTAGTGTGCAAAGTGCTTAGAGATCTTCAAGGAAAGGTGAAATAGATGCAGAAAGTTATCTTCCCTCCTCCTCAGAGGCTGCATTTCAGTAATGGATGAAGTGACCCCTAAAATATAATATTAATTCTGCAAAGCACTTGGGAGTTCTTCTGAATCAAAGGTGCTATGCAAATATATTCTCACTTTCCTTTACCAGTCCCTTTGAGCCAGCCAGTCCACCATTAGTGGTGATTCTCATTTAATCAGAATTCAGCCTTCAAATTTTCTTCAAGTCCATAGATAAATAAAGCAGCAGCCGTAGTTGATCATTTATTTATAAATCTATTTATAATCTATGTTTTGCATATTAATCAAAACCACTCCATGTGGTAATTTCTGATTAAGAACCATTTTTTTTGTCTTGTCTCTCTTGCCCCTAGATAATATCCAAAGAATTAGATTAGAAATAGTTTTTATAAATAAATTATGATAAACTCCTGCTTTATTTATATACTCAGACACTCTCCTCATATTTCCATCTTCCTGCCATGTAGCAAGAAGTTGTGGCGGTGGTCATTTAAACGGGAAATGTTTCATTTTTAGGCGGCAAAAGGATGTTTTCTGACTCAGGTGAGACATTCTGAGGCCTGATCCAAGGCAGCATGGTCAGGAATTCAGGGAGTTCAAGATACTTCTTGTACACACAAAAACTCCAGGGTGGAAAGACATACAAGAAGAAAACATCTTGTAAAGTTTGGGAGATGCGTGGAGAGTGTGACCTGCAGGGCAGCCGGGAGGCAGGAAAAGGTTTAGAGGCACGGGATCAGGGAAAAGCAGCAGAAAAGGACGAAATACCAGTAGTTTCTCTTAGGGTTGGTAGGATGGGGAGGGAAGCTGCAGGAAGCAGGTAGCTCAGGTCCTGCAGAGGGGAGCTCTGCTGCTGGGGAGCAGCTCCGTGCTGCAGGAAAAGCCGATGGCGTGGGCTCCCTTCAGGGGTCAAAGGCCCTGAGCCCGGCAGGCAGGGAGGTGCTGAGCCTTTGGGAGCTGCTTCCTGCCTGGAGCTCTCCCCTGATCTCCCCCCAGTGTGCCAGGGGGCCGTGGGGCTGCACTGCATCCCCTCACCCGTGCAGGATCACAGGCTCATTACGGCTGGCAAAGACCTCAAAGCTCACCGAGCCCAGGGGTTAACTCAGCTAAACCCTGCGGTGATGAGTCTCGTCCCAGGTCTGGCCTCAGCACCCAGGGCTCCTCCCTGGCTTTCCCAAAACAGCCTGCAAATATGAATGCAAACCGTTCCACCTGGCTTTCGTCAGCGTGCCCAGCTCCACAGTGCCAGTGCCACTTTGCCAGGATGTGGCTGCTGGCACAGACCCAGCTGCACAGCAGCACGCCGGGCTGGATGAGGCTGGGAAACTGATGCAGCTGGTGCGGGGCTGCCCCGTGACAGGGCTGCTGGGATGGGAGAGATTGGGAAGCTGCCCTGCCCCCCTCAGTAGCAGATATCCATTGGGATCAGTGTCCAGCTACCCTTTTTGGGCTTAGCTAAAAGGAACCTTGATAATGTGATGTTAATTGTCAGCAAAATTGTCATCATCTGTTCATATGTTCCCAGAAGCTTCTGGGAAAGCATTTGAAAACAGCAAGCTAGAGGAGCTTATTGTGGGCTGTGATGAAACAGTTATCACATGTGCTGCAACTTTGAATTGGCCCTGGTGGGACTACTCAAACATTTAAGTACTTTTAATTTAATCTAGGGTTTTAGTTATGTTCCTGTTACCTGTTTTTTAAGCATTTTAGAGTATGGAATACAAATGTGGCATTGCAAGCAGTTGGCAAGAATTGAGAGGAATAATCAGAGTGGTATGTCCTGGACTCGTGTGCTTGTGGTTCAAGCCGTGATTCTAGCCTAAAGGGCTGAACGGAAAAGGTTTAAAATAAAACATAAATACATTCTGAGGACAGGAAGAAAAATAAACAAGGGAAAAAAGTCCCCAAATTTCCTAGGTCATGATGAAGGAGTTCAGGAATTAGAGTAGGACAAGGGCTGGGAGACTTGACTCCACCTCCCATTCCTGCCACATGCTTTCTGTGTGACTTTGAATGAGATAATTTTCTTTGTCTCCGGGAAGTGGAAATAATAACAACTTCCTGTGTTGTGGCAACACAGGAAAACTAAACTGCAGTGACAACCATTGTCACTTAAGAGAAAGTTTTGGATACAACCAGATGATTCTGAAGGTCTCTGCTATGGACAGAGATCTTTTCAATTAGCAATGAAATGCAGCAGCTTCTGGGGTGGGACCTGGCATTCCCCAGAGTTAGAGCTGTCATGTTATAGGGTAAATGTTTCCTGGAGTTTCTGGGGAGTTTGTGTTACTGCAACTTGCCTGAAGACACAAGCATTTCCATGTGCATGCTTGAAGAAACAGAACTTGTAAACAGAGAGGCTGGAGTTGAGGGGTTTATTTCTGTTTTGCTGCTCAGTTTTGCACAGGTACCTGTTCAGAAGCAGAGGCAATGCTGTATCAGCCAGGCAGAGTATCAGCTGTATCAGCAAACCCAGAGCGATAAATTCTACTGAGGGCCATTCTTCAGTCAATCTAGAATCCATACAGCAGAATACAGTGCTAGAATAACATTGAGGAGCAAGTTTAGGCTGATAATGGTGGTGGGAATTGTTTGTTCAGCCAGCTGCTGGACTTTAATTTGAACAAGGGCTGATTTAGAAGAGAAGTGAGGGGTTGTAGTTCGGGCTTTCCTCTCATTAGTGCTCTGCTCCTCTGGCTCCTGGCTTGCAGCCTCACAGGCTCCAAAGTGCAGCTCAGCCCTTGGATACCTGGTGCTGTGTAGGGCACAGGGACAGGGCAAGCACTGCACGCCCTGCTGTGCTTTATCTTGCTTAATGAATACTGTTCCTTCAATAACTCTATTGCCCTCTGTGTTCCAGGTTCCTTAATTACTTTCTGCTTGGCAGACAGGATCCTTTCATTTTTATATTTTTGTTAAGTATTACCAGATTCCGCAAGCATCACTATCCGTAGGGAGAGTATCACAATAATTGAACCACAAACAAGCTATATGGAAAGGAAGACAAAAGGGACAAATTTAAAGTCAGATCTTCTTTCCCCATCAAAAAGAGAGAGAAAAAAAATAGAACTGGAGGATCCACTATGTTTTTCTGTTAACTTTAAAAGAAGGACATGAGGCATCTCCACACGTGCCAGTTGTGCGCACAAAGCCAGTGGGCAGAGACAAAAGACCAAACCTGGAGGCTAAATTCAGGCTTGGTGCACTCACCAGGGTCCCTGTCCCATCCTCCTGTGTCCTAGAGTGACCTGTCCTGCATGGAGAGGCTCTCCTGGAGTATGGATGCTCTACTGTGTCTGCATGGGAACAAAATGCTGGAAAAAACTCTATTCCTTTTGGAAAATTACGCAAGACTGAGCAGAGCAGGGGGAGTTTTTCCAAATGTTACTTTTTGGGGTAAAAGGATAACTGGAATTTTGGTGTCCGATACCATGACTGTAGGGAATAGATGAGGTGATCTCAAAGAGTGAATATCTCTGGGATCTTTGCAGAAGTGTTTGCTTTTTCTGACATTTCATAACCAATTAGGACTTTTCAGAGCTGTCAGTGAGCCCTCTTCAGGTAGAGGTGACATGCCTAATTTCTGATCTACCCGTGCCACAACAGAGAGCAGAGAAAATGGAAGACAGCAAGACATGTTTTGGAGGAAAGCCTTGACAATTTAAGTGTTACTTTATTGTTTTAATAACTGTGTGTTTCTGACGGGAACACAAAAAGGGAGGACCTGTTCTGCCTTGGACAAAGCCAGCCTGGGCAGAGCTCAGGGCCCCTGGGCTGTGCTTCTCTCTGAAGCTGAGAAGGTGCTGAGGAAGGCTGCAGAAGGCCCAGGGACCTGGATTTTTGCATCAGTATTGGGAGGCTGTTCCTTGGCTGCAGACAGAAGGAAACTCAACTGAAAGCTGTTACAGGTGTGAGGGGGTTTAAGCCACAAATGGAGATTCTTGCAGTGAAAACTAAAAGCCATCCAAGAAACTGCCTGCTACCAACAGCTCCTGATTACTTCAGCTAATTTCAGGGCATGCAAACATCGATGACAATGTGATTTCTGAAACCTGGGAAGTGTTTATTCCTGCAATCTGTATCATATCTGTGTCAGGAGTTTCATTGCTGTCACTTGTAGCAGCCTTCACTGCTTTATCATCATCTCCCTGAACTAATTGCCTTAAACTGATGAAAGCAGATTTTTAACAGTAAAATGTTTTCAGTTATTTGCTTTTCAGGTTGTTTATGAAGTTGTTTTAGCATGCTCTGTTGAGCTGTACATTTACCTTCATCCAAGAGAGGAACAGAGCTGGAGTAAGGAATTTGGGAACCTGGCTACAGCTGTGGAAAGGATTAAAGAGGCAGCAAAACCTGTGACCCACGTTTCTCTGCCTTGCTCTGTTGCACACAGATCTCTGCTGTCTTTGCATCTCCCTTCCATCTGCCCTCTGTGACCTGATGAGACCCACATCCCCTCTTCTCTCTGCTCCTCCTGGCTGGATGTGGTACCTCTTGACGATTCCCCTNTATATATATATATATATAAATGTACGTTATATATATCTAGGTAAGTTATGGTGTATTACTCTCTTGGAAATAATATTAGTCTGTACCTACGCTTATCTTTCACATCCAAAAGGAATAATGCTGTCAAATAACAATGTCAAAACATCTCTGTTCTTAAGGAAAAATTGATAAAATAGGCTCTGGCTTTACTTTAACCTGTCCTAGTGCTGCATTTCTGTGACTCTGCTGAGTGTTGACCTTTGGAAGCTGATGCAGGACTGAGAACTTGGAAGATGTTTTGCTAACCTCTTGAATTTTAGAGTATTCAACAAGATGAACTGCATTTTGGGGGTTGTGGGTGGGAAATGGTGGCATCTAATTTAAAGGGAAATAAAAAAAGGGTAGCATTTTTGATAAGAGACTTGGCAGCATTTTCCATTAATTTTTGTCATCTGGTCCTTGCTGGGACAATCCTCAGGTTGAGCTGAGCCACTGCAGGAGGTGCTGTAGCACCTGGAACTGTTTGCTGCAGAACTCTGGTGTTTGAGTTTCTTGTGTCACCTTCTGAGGGACAGTTATGGGATATAAAGTGAGGAAGCTTGTGCCTCACAACCAAGTTTGTTTCAGCAATTTATTTCTTGATAAAATGATTCACAAGGCTATGCATTTTATGCTTTCACTTCAGTTTGAATATTAGGAAAAACATCCTTTCTTCCTCCTCACCTGGCTGAAATTACTGTTTCATTGACCACTTTATCAGTGTTTTGATTTATTGTATCACAGTATTTTGATAATACTGTGGTATTTATAATTTATGAAAGATGACACTAAAACATAGGCCTAGTGTGATTATTACTATATCAGCTGAGCAGTGATGGTATGACTTACAGTAAAAACTCGTGTAAGCTCTTTTTCTAAGCAGTCACCAATGAATTCTGGTGTTTGCCAGAAGTTACCCAGCATTCAGAACTGCTTGTTCAGTACAAACTTTCTCTCTCCTCCCCTTTTTCATATCAGCTGCTTGCACTCAGACACCTGAGACATGCACCCACTCAGTGCTTTAAAGGCCACCCCTGGTATAAAAACAAATTTGACATGTGCAGAGCAGACCTCTCAGTTATCCTACCAAAGGAATCTGCTGGCCAGCTTTTGTCTCCTTTTACTGTGTGTGTTAATGGGTCACTCAGAAAATAAGTAGCACTTTTAGTGTCCATTAACTCTCATTTAACTAATGATAAATTGCATTTGAACACCTATGGACACACTTGCAGAGGCATGTTAATACCAGAAAAATACATTACAAGTGGGGCTATTGCTTTCAGAGCAAAATGAATTCATCATGATGGGGACTCTGAAATAAAGACTTACCAAAAATACTTGGTAGCATGTTAAGCATACATTAATGCAACTAAATGACACTCAGAGCTTCACAAATACAAATGAAATCCCCACAAAGGAAGGTGTCATAAGAGAGATTTGAACAGTACAGTGTTTTTAGTATAAAATGTGGAAATTCATCCCCTACCTATGACCTTCGGTCTGTATAGGGGGAAGAAATTAATATAGCACTTCCCTGATAACAGACTTTTATAAATATTATAAATCACATGAGGAGTTTCCTTTGAATTTCAGGATTTCCCTTTCTCCCTTAAGAGAAGAAGGCTTATTTTTGTTTCTCCTTTTTATTTTGTTGTTCTGTTTTCGAAGAGCTCAATTGCAGAGAGCCACGATCGGAGTGGAACAGGGCTCCGAAGTGACCTGCTGCCTTTGGAGTCCCTGTCCCCTGATGTCTCCACTGCCCCTGGGTCCTCACCCAGCGTGGCTGCTCTTTGCTCAGTGTCACTGCAGTTTGGCTTTTGGTGGTTCACAGGAAAAGGGGCTCAGCTTGTCAGCTCTGCTCTTCAAGAGCCACGGCCTTTGCTGCTGCTGAACCTTTTGCTGTCCTTTACAGGACACTTCTCCCCATAAGCTCAGTCTGCCACTTACCTCAGTAAAATGTCCCCAAAAAATCCCAGTATGGCAAAACACAACAAGCACTGTTAAAAGTCTTTGCAGATATGTAAACTCCTGCTGGCTGCAATAGGCAGATGACTTGTTTATTCTTGTTTCTATATTGCTATTGGGTCCAGTAGAGATTTTATCTATACATACAGGAGTGTCCCTGCCCTGCAGGGCTTGCGGAATATGAGAAACTGGTGAAACAGATGTTTCAAGAAATGGAAAGCTTGTTCAGTGGCACAGGGTGAAATCAGAGCTCTCTTCATCCCCTAAACACCCCAATGCATGGAGGCAAACCCATTCCGTGACTCTTTACTACATCTTTATTGTATCAGACCTTCTGCTGACCCTGAACAGCTTCTGTTCTTTGAGAGCTCTTTTTTTTTTTT
>WAAG01052644.1:113871-136872 GCA_013390105.1 Tichodroma muraria | reverse complement strand
TTTTTTTTTTTTTTTTCTTCTTTTTCTGTTGTTGCTCATATTTTCCCCTCACATTAATTATACAGATGTACTGGGGGCCATGTGCTTTGCCACATCACAAAGGAAACCACAGGACTTCAGATCAGAGGAGCAGCCAGATGTCCTTGCCTGGCAGAGCACCATGCAAGGGTCATGGCTGAGGCTGCCAGACTGGGCTGGCTGCCTCTGCCAAACAGGATGGGGACATCACCTGCTCCCACAAACACGGGCCACAGAAGAAATAACATCAGTGCAAACTCACAGCAGCTTTTGGGGATTTATTCTGTTAGCATTTGGATTCTTTTTTTTCCCTTTTTCTTTTAGTAGATGCAATAACTGCCATGATTCTTTAAGGCCAGAGCTGCCTGTCCATACTTAGGATGGACAGTGTTTTACTCCCTGACAAGCCCTTTGCCTCTTTCAAGTCCAGGAGATTTCCAGGATTGTGCCTGCTTGGGAGAAAGAGTGTGATTTGCATATGGCTCACATTGTTCCTGTGTATGTATTTCATTTTTGAGAGTCATTAAAGACAAAGAGTTTGAAGTGGAGGTTTTCTTCGAGTAGCAGCTCTGGAACAGGTTGTACTTTGTTTCCTGTAGCAAACTTAAGCCAGATCTCTCCCAACAGCCTGCCAGGGTGGGTTTTCTATTGAACATGTAGAAATGGCTCCCAGAAATGGCTGGTTTCATCTTTGGGACTATGCTTCTTTATCTCTATCTTTTCTATCTTTTTATTTTATTATCTTATTTTCCTCCTTCGGAAAGGTGACTTAAAATTTACTCATTTTTTTTTTCTGGAAGAAACTGTTCCCACTGGCTTCTCTCAGCATGGAGGATACCATGTTAATATGTATTTCTTAGACTGTGTCTCTAAACAACTCCAATCCATATACAGGGAGGGACAGGGCGAGGGAAGAAAGCTGCTACAGTATTTCTATTTCAGTCCCTCAAGCGAAACTCAAAGGGGACATCCAGCAATTACAGACATTCAGCTGTCATCTCTGAATCTTGCTCCTAATTCTTTTATCTATTTTCTTCCATAGAATTAGGCTTTGTGTCTGGGACACACACAGCGTTGG
The DNA here is from genome assembly GCA_013390105.1 of Tichodroma muraria. Taxonomy (NCBI): domain Eukaryota; kingdom Metazoa; phylum Chordata; class Aves; order Passeriformes; family Sittidae; genus Tichodroma; species Tichodroma muraria. The sequence goes on along the minus strand of WAAG01052644.1, from coordinate 135,776 downwards.
TGAAGCCTGGTTGTAGATTAGTGCTGGCCTTGGTTCTGGCTCAGGACCCAGCTCATCCAGCCTTAGCTGGGCAAAGCTGTGTTTAAATATCACTGATGGATGCTGAGCATGTAGAAAACCTTTGGTAAGGAACTAAGGGCTCCATGGCACTCCAGGCAACCTTGAAAAATTGTACTGCTCCTTCTCTCAAACCTGGCGACTTAGGTCTTTAATTGTCCTTGTCTGAGGTTTCCATTAAACCAGTTATAATTCTAAATTCTCCACTCTGAACGTAATTGCTGAAGGCAAAATAAGCTGTTGATGGCAAATTCATCTGCCATTCTATCTGATTCATGTAAATACACTATATCAATTTCAATTATTTGATAAATTCATCCCATCTGAAACAAGTTTAACTGAGGTAGGATTTCACTACTCAGAAAAGTGAGGACAAAATACATGACTTATAAAATAGTCCATAAATCTTCCATAATTTTCAGGTAAATGAAAAATTTGCCATTGGGGAATAGGCTTGTTTCTTGCCTGTTCTTAGAAAATTCCAATGGTGTCTTTTGCTACTGGACATAGGATAAATGAAGATCAATTCCCTATCACCCCTCACATCCATGTAATTTGTGATCTACAGGGCTTTGCTCCCTTAAAAGAAAAAGTCAAGAGAGAGAATCCTCTGCAAGACATAGATAGAGAAAATGATTTCCTTTTCTTGCTGAAAATGGTGCCTGTGGGAATTCTGTGGCTGGTGTTACATCTTTGTGTAATTGCACTTGAGCCCTTGTACAAATCAATGGTGAGGCATCTTCTCTGTCGTTCAGACCTGTAACTTTGTGTGGCCTTAAAGAACAAACTCGTCCATCCTCACCCCACGGGCAAGCCTTGCACAATTCTGCCACCCCACTGTGGAGCTGTGCTCCTGGGTGGAGGCAGGTCATGCTCTGACAGCTCAAGTCAGCCAGGAAGGAGACAGGAGGGCTGGCTTCATGCTTAAAACAAAAGAGTTCAGGTTGGGCAGCATCGCACCCCCATCCCAATGCTGTGGCCAAGCAGCCAAATGAGTAGCAGCTGTTGCTGTTCCAAACCACTCACAGCCAGCCACCCACCCACCCTGTTCTTGTCCCTCCCTGCTAATCACCTCATTTGGGTCAGGTGTGGATCCTGCTCCTGAGGGGCTGCTCTCCCCTTGCCCTGTAGAATGAGAGAACGAGCAGCAGCTGAATCCAATTTATAACGTGCCTATTTCCTTCCCCAGCCCTTCTCCTGCCTGTGTCTAGGTTGCAGTGGACTGTTGAGGTTCCTTCTTAAAAAGTTTTGTTCTGGGGTAAGTAACAGCTTTATAGTTCCTAATCTGTTCTTTAGGGTTGGTTATCAAGGGTGCTGTAACTGCTTGGCTTGTGCTGCTCTGCCCAGCCCAGGGTTGAACCTCCTCTGGGGTGAGCCTTGGTGCCACTCTGTGCTGGGATTCCTGGTGGTGTTTCAGGTTTTGTATCAGCAATAGTGTGGCAGGGCAGCGACTGTCCCCCTGTGCTGGGCACTGGTGAGGCCACACCTCAAGTGTTGGGTTTGGTTTTGGGCCGATAAGAAAGGTTTGAGATGCTGGAGCATGTCCAGACATGGACAGTGGAGCTGGGGGATGGTCTGGAGCACAAGTCTGGTGGGGGCCAGCCTGGAGAAAAAGAGAGCTGGAGGGACCCTCTTGCTGCCTGCAACTGCCTGGCCGGAGGGTGCAGCTAGGGAGGGTCAGGCTCTTATCTCAGCTAACTGCCTCAAGTTGCACCAGGGGAGGTTTAGATTAGCTATTAGGAAAAATTTCTTCACTGAAAGGGGGGTCAGGCATTGGCACAGGCTGCCCAGGGCTGTGGTGGAGTCACCATGGCTGAGGGGATTTAAAGATGGATGTGAGTTAGTGGTGGCCTTGGCAGTGCTGGGTCCCCAGGTGGGCTTGGTGCCCTCAGAGCTCTCTGCCAGCCTGAGCAGTGCTGTGATGCTGCTGGTGCAAGAGGACACAGCTCAAGGTCTGTGACAGGGGTGTCAAAATGCTAAGCCAGTGTGTTTCACCAGGGCTAAACAGAGCAGAAGCCAAGCAAGAATACCCATTCCTGTGGATTTGTTTCCTCTTTTTTCCTTGTGCATGTGCAGTGGTAGGAGCTGTGTTGCAGCTCTGTCTTGATCAAAGTAGGATACAGTCTTGGACCTGGCTGCAAGAGATGATTGTGAAATCTTTGTGTTTTTTTTTTTAGCTATTTCTGCTTTAAATGCTCCTGGATGATTTCATTTGTTTGTCAGTATGATTTGTCTGCCAAGGAGGCATTTGTTCATGAACTTGCTCAGCCTCTCCCATGGTAGGAGAAAAGGCTGGGGTTGTCACTCTTTCGGGATTTCCCTAGAGAGTCTTGGCATGTAACATATTTAATTACTTAGTTAAGAGAGTTTTTAAGTTCACCAATGCAGGCTAGGAACTGTAAATGACAGAGAAAGTGGAACAAGGGGTGTGAGAGAATGAATAAAGAGGAATAAAACTGTGATCTCTCCCAGATGTTAAAAAAATTTTTGTACAGCTGAACAAAGGTGCTGTCTGTCCAATATCATTTTTATTCCAAACCTTCAATATTGCAGCTGACGGCAGAAAATGTGCAGTAAAACATGGGGAGGCCACTGGGTAATATCCACTGTAAAGTGTTAATTGCCTATTGAGGCTGTAAACTATGTCAATATGCCTGGATCTGAGTTATTGACAGACTCCCATTTATTCCAGCCTCACAAAGCTGGGCTCTTTAGAACTGGGGGCTCTAATCAGTCATGCTTTACTGAACCTACCAAGAAGCACCAGTCAATAAATGTGCTTGCTGTCTTAACCCTTTGAAGTTTGTAAAATTACAAGTGGGATTGATAACATTGATTTGGGGAGAACTCTTGGCAGTGGAAACCCTTTGGAAATGAAAGCTGCCTGTGGTAAATGACACCTCCTTTAGCCTGATGGTGGATCTGGGTTGGTGGGGCCAGAAAAAACTAGGTTTTCTGTCAGCACCCGAGCTGTGGGCTGGAGGAAGGAGTTATGGCTCAGTGGCAGAGCAGAGTGGCCTCGAGAGCTGGAGCTGGCTGTAGTGCATTTGTCACTATTAAAGATTCTGGTATCTGTGGCTCATCACTTCTGATCCCATACCTGGCCAACAGCACAGGACTGAAGCCATTAGCACCCCGTGGAATTATTTGCTAGAAACAGGGTGTTTCTCCTTATCCACCCACTAAAACTCCCCAAATCTCTGCCTCTGGTACTGGTGGGAGTCTGTATTTGAACATTATTGTCTTAACTGAGTGCTGATGTGCAGCAGCTGTGGTGGCATTTGGGGTGGGAGCAAAGCAGCCAATAAAAGCCAGATCCTGCACTCTGAGGGCTGTGGGGGAGGAATGCCTTTGCCTGCAACATGCAGGTTTGGAAAGTTTCTGAGATAAGGGCTGGCTTGTAGAATGCTTTGAGATGAAAGGCTCCTTGACATGAGAATAGAAGTTTTTTGGACTTGCTGGAATTCACCTTACTGTGGGAGCTAATACAGTTGAATTTGCACGTGGGTTCTTGTGTTTTTAAACAAAATGACTAAAGCCTGGGGATAGTCGCTTTATTTTCAAAGAAAATCCAAATAAATACAGATGAAAATTATCTGTGAAATCTGGAAGAGAGAAGCAAAGCACAAGTGCTGTTGCTGCTTGGCATAATCTGTAGCAATAAAGTTTTGGAAATTTTACAAAGAATTAGAAATGGATCAGAAAACCCTTCCCTGATGCATTTGCTCATAAAAAATACTTAGTTGTCTAGTAAATTAATTCAGGTTAAGAATGATTCTTCCTCAGGCTTTTTCTAACTATATGTGAAGTGATATTTGTCCTTTGTGATTTGCCCTGTACTTCTTTGTTTTTCCAAATTGAGGAGATTTTATACTAAAGTATGGGATCAAGATGATCTGGTGTTTAGAGTCCAGTACTACCTGGAAAAAGAGGTGGGGTTTTTTTTGTGAATTTTTAACATGTAGTTCATGGTGTGGGCAAAAAGAACGTTACCTGGTCCAGGCCTTGACAGACACGGAAATTATGGTGACCAGCTAATGTGTTTTTTAAATACTAGCAGTCTGCCTGTTCCTGGTGCTAAGTGCTATTTTAATAATACTAATTAATTGGTACTTGTTAAATTAAGTGCATTTAGGTTTCAAGAAGGGAGGTTAGACTCAGGTTAAGTATTTATTCTGCTCTTTTCCATGTAATAGTGCAAATCTTCTGCCTGTCAGACTGAAGCTGAGCATCTTGCCATTTATTAATGGAAATATGCAACTAAAACCCATACTTGAGCTTGAAAATGTGCACTTGCTGGGTTAGCCTGGTATCTGTTCTGTAAATGAGAGGGACTGGCTATTCCTTGCAGCACCAGCAGCTTTACATGCTACAGTGTCTCTGTGGTAAATAGGTGCATTTGCAGATGTTGATATTATTCATAGGGTCTCAAAGAACTTATCATTTCAAGCAAACCAGAGCTGGGTATAGTTTGCTGTTTGTCTGAAATGAGCAGCTGTTTTCAATACATTCATTGCTGTTGCAGGGTGCAGACTAATACTTAAAATAACTATTCCCAAGCTGCAAGGAAATAAGAAATTTGTTTAATTTTCAATTCTTTTCAGACTTTTTTTTTTTGCCTTTTCAAAAACTCTGTACAGATTCTTACATAAATTAAACTTTTCCAGCCTGGATGAAAATGGAGTGGATTTTGGAGAAGTTTGGCTGTATAATTCAGTTCATATGAAGCTACACAAACTTGAGACTGGCTATGCCTGAGTGTTTGGGTTTGGAATGAAGCAGGGTACTGCCATGCAGCTGCATCTGCTGATAAAATCACTGATCATTCTCTGTGGAAAACTGCTCTGCTCTTGCCTACCCCAGGTGCAATGTGCAGATGCTTTTCAAGAAACAGGTACAAGGACTTCTCAGGAGGTTGTGAAACACAGCAGTGCTACTTGATGGAAAGGCCAATGATCTAAGACTTACATTTCAGTGTTGATTTGATTTATCTTGTTTGCATTAAGAGTGGGAGGAATCATGCTGGATACTTGGTTTCTTTATCCTGCTTGTGTTGGATACCAAAATGATGTGACTGCCTTCACTGCCAAAGGATGTAGGTTAAACTCAGCTAAATGAGATGTATGTAATGACATGCAATGCATGCTTTGCATGTAATGACAGCAAAATACAGAACTTCAGGCTTGCAGCAGCCAGCTGCAGGTCAAAATACTCCTGGCCAGTGCCATGGACCATTGGTGTCCATTTCTGATTGCTAGTTCTGGACAAGGGTGTATAGATTGTGGTTTTCATCACTCAAAGCTGTTTGTGGGATTTTGGAGCACACTGTGTTTGGCCAAATAGCTGCAGTTCATTGCTTTCTTCTCTCCTGCCAAAACTGAGCACCAGTAAAAATACATTTCTGGAGTGGGGGGAAGAAAACAGGACTGCTTACAGGAAAAGAAATGCTGGAATTTGCAGCAGCGGGGGTAAGCAGGATACATATTACATTTTTCACCCCCTCATATTTAATGGAGAGGAATCCAGCCACGGTTTAAGATTGTGTTTTCCATAGGCTGTTCCCATGCCGTATTGCTGTGTGATTTGACCACTAGAGAGCAGGCTTAACCTAGTAACAAGAGCTAATTAGTTCTTGGCCTCTTCATTTGCAGCTCTTCCCCAACCCCCTTCCACCTTTCCGTCTAGGCAGAGGCGACTTCCATGGTTCTTAGCTTTGCCTCCAACGCTGTGCAATCTTAGGGCTAATTAAAACACCACAGACGGCCTGAACCCCACATTAAAATTTGATGAGGAATTGATCAGCCAAGCAAACAGGAAATTTAGCTGTGTGAGTGAAGGTAATGTTTGCTCAAATGTGTAATGAGGTCCATGGGGAATATTTATGGGGACCTTAGTGATGGTTTCAGCAGTTCCCTCTCCTTGAAGTCCTCTGACCTACCTGCCCTCACCTTCATAGCAGCGTAGGCCCAAGGAAACCCCAAGCTGTATCAGTCAAAGGTGAGCATGTTTTGGAAAGTGGGCTATGTCTGGCTAAGGTGGTAAAGCTTTGCAAGAGGAGCTGTGGAACAGCATGCTGACTTTCGCAATTTTGCCTTTGCAGTAAAAAAAAAAGACACCACAAAACCGAACCAAGTAACCCTTCCCATAATCCAAGAAACTTTAGTAAAATTGCTGGTGAAACTCTTTGCAGTGTGTTAATAAATTAAATGGGTTGCTCTAAAAGGATGGAGCAGTTCCAGCAGGTGTTACCTTATCTGTGTTACCGTCAGGATCAGCTATAAAAGCTGTCAGCACACAGGTAGGTATTAGGAGGAAAGGCAGGATGCTGTCAGAGAGGGACCCCTGAGCAGATTTTATTTATTTCTAATAATCACTCAATACAAAGTAGAAATGCTTTCCATGTGCAGCAAACAGATGAACTTACTTGCTTCTAATTTATCACCACTCATCCAAAGTACATCAGGCCACGCAGGTCTGAAGTCTTAGAATGAGCTCTTTTGGATAGATATACATTCAGACCTGTATCTGCAAGGCACTTCTATTGAGAACTCCCCTCAGCCTCTGGCAGGAGCTCAGCCGGACTCTGGGAGCTCTTCCCAAAGCAGAGCGTTCCCACCCAGGCGTGGGTCTCAAGCCCTCCACATCAGCTGGTCCCAGCTCTGCACTGTCCCACAGTTTCCTTCCAGTGCCCCTCAAGGCTATTTCCAGTTGTGACAGCCTCTGAAGGTGAGGCTGATGCCTGAGAGAACCTGACTCTGAGGAAGAGGAAGCTGTCTGGGTGGCTGGCCCAAGGGCTGTGGTACAAACCAGGCAAGGAGAGAGGACCCCCTTGGTCTTACTGGGGTAGGGGCAGCTCCCAGTGTGAGCCCTGCAGTGCCAACTATTTTTCACACCATTGATTTGTTCTGTAAGAATGTGAGCCCAGAGCCTGTTTACAGCAATGATAGGAGTAGTTGTGACTGAATATAGCAGAAGTTGATGGAGAGCAGTAGTGCTTCTGACTTGGAATCAAATCCAAGGAAGTTTAGATGCTTATGTCTAGAACAGCACTGATGCTGGGCAATTTTATGTCCTTCAAATGTTGTAGCAACAGTAGCAATGAGATTTGTGTAAAAAGAAAGCAGTTACTCTTACTTTCTAGAGGGAAATGTTGAAGTGAGACATTGGGAAATACTAGGTTATATTCTGAAACGATCCCAAACATCTCCAGTGGCTTAATGTCTAAGCTATGTTTTTTAATAGGCCAAGGAAAGTAGATTGTTGGTCTTGTGCTTAGTGCATTGGAATAAGAAGTTGGTCTTTTGTATCTGGGTTACAGTTTACAATAGTGTCAGACCCGTTTTGGGGAGGAGGGGCAGTCTAGAAGCAGAGGCAGCACACTCCTGTCTGAGCTGGCTGTCTTGTTGCCAAGGCTGGTGTGTGCATGCTGCTGCACAAAGCTATGGGGACACCTAACCTGGAATGTCTTAAATATGGTCCTCCATTAGACCACTTAAACATTCATTTATGAATCTAAAACTCACCAGAAAAGCAGCTGTATTTAATTCCTGTCTGCATTGGATAAGAGAATGTTTAAATGAAGGGCCTGGCAGGACATAAAACCAGACTGGAACCTGTCTCCTGTGGAAACCTGGGACACTTGGCCCTTTAGTTGCACAGGAAAAGTGTTGTGCAAAAAGCTAAAATGAGAACTTGAAGCATTATCTAATTGCCCATGTTTCAGTCATAAGTCACTTGTTTACATCCAGCTTTACATATATTACTGAACGTGCTGCTTTCAACCTTGCTGACATTTCATTCAGTTTGAGATGTGGGTTTGAACTAAATATTAGCATTTCCAGGGACTGTCAGAAGATTTTATTTTGCATTACTTCCATCTTGATAATTAACGATACTGTTCATAGACTGTGGGAGGGGACAAAGGATTGTATGAGAGCACATTCAATAAGCAACCAGTGAATGCATTAATCAGGATTTTTCATAGCTTAAGGTGGTCTGCTGGGATTCTTCTGCCAGGTGTGAACTCATTTTGCCCTTGTTTACTGGGAGAGTTGCTGGAAAGTGCCAACAGTTCTGACCTGGCTGGAGACTCACAGCCCAAACCCGAGAGACAGAAGGTTTAATTGCAGGAATATCTGGGCGCAGGCTGAACAGCCATGCGGGAGATGTGGCTGTATGAGGAATAATATTCCTCAGAAGTGTTTTGCCCTCAGTAACTCGCACTTTGTTTTAATAACTGCCTGGTCACTATTGATATCAGCCTACAAAAAAGCAGAACTTTCCCCTGCTCCAGTCTTAGTCATCTGTTAACTTGAACAGATTCATTACTACCTTGAACTTCTATAGGATTCTGAACAGGGTTGGATTGAGAATGGTTCTTGCTGTACTCTCTGGTAGCTCTCCTTTAACAGCTACAGTTTGAAGTCAGTATCTAAACCATTAATTTAATCCCTTTGGTGACTAGAATATGGGGCTTTTAAGAAGAATTTAGGTACAGCTGAGTCAGATGTCTTGGAAAAGTCCAAGTCCACTTTATTATCTCAGTTGCTTCTATCAATCAGTCTTGTAATCTGGCCAAAAGGAGATAAGAGGGGTTTGTTTAAACCAATTTTCCATGAAACATCGCAATTGTATTTCCAGTCTGCAATTCTTTATTGATAGTCCATGAATAAATCTTTTATTACTTTGTCAGTTATTAAGGCTAGACTAGCTGGTCCATGTTGCTCTGGAGTCATCCTTAACTCTTCTCAAATGGAAATTTTGTTGGCAATCCTGCAACTTTTGGCATTTACGAGGTTGTTTGCCATGATGTATTAAAAAGTTAACAGTACACTGGTTCCTTTAAAACTTTTTGGTCTCTTATCTTGACCTGTTGATTTCATTTTATTTTTTTAATTTTTTTTTCCCTTTGGCAGACAGCCGAAGATAATGCAGATGACTTAGTTGCTTGGTGAGAAGTCATCCACCAAACCAAAGAGCCTCAAGCCTTTGTTAAACTCTAATCTAGCTGTAGCATTTAGGAAATGTTTACACACATCAGTGCCTTTAGTTTCAGCAAGTATCTGTGAAACACGCCAGCTTCTTCTGTGTCTCCATGTGTAGTTCTGATGTTTGTATTTAGCAGGGAATGAATGCTTGCATATAAGGGATTTAGTGCTGTTTCTTTATAATAAGTTGCTAATTTATTGTCTGTTGATATTCTGTTTATTCCATTAGTCCCCTGTCCTCGTTAGGTCCCCTGTAAGTTTTTAAATCTTCTTTAGTTTTTTTCTTTATCTTTTAAATAGGATTTTTAAAATTTATTAAATTTTTTTTTGGGCAGCATATCATTCTTTTAAATTACTGTTTGTGTGATTACAGCTCTTTGAGCATCTACTGAAAGTCCCTGAACAATTTACAATTTTTAACGATACTTTCATTATTGAACTTGATGGTCCTGTTCAGTTGTAAGTCTGAGTCTTCGGTGAAAAAAAAAAATTACGAAATATAGCTGCTGTATGAATGACTGCTTGAATTCTCCCGGCTTTTTCAGTCCTTTGAGCTTCATTGGTAATTTCTGCTGCTTGTAAAGCTCCTGGTTTTAAGATGCTTCTGCAAGATTATTTGAAGCGTCCGCCTCCAACAAAGGACCTGTGTCAAAGGGAAGGTTTAAGGCGCGATCGAGCCCTGGGCTGTCTTCAGCAGCAATTCGTGTGCCAGCGCCTGATGCCGGGCTCGGCCGAGGGCCCGCCTAATGAACTTCTCGTGCGCAGAGCCTCAATTAGAGGGAGCGCCCCTGTGTGTGAATCAAAGCAGGCACGTGGCAGCGGAGATGCCTCGGTACCAGCAGGGGCTCCTGGGCCACTTCGGAAGGAGCATCCTGGGGATGGCTGTGCCGAGTGCCACCGAGGGTGGGTTTGGAGCGAGCTGACTGAGCCTTGGACAGAATGGTTCTGCCTCAAATCCCAGTGTTTCCCTCATAGTGCGGGTGAACGCGTTAATTCTGTGAGCGTTTTGGAAAGTAAGACAGTGACAATCCCAAGGCTGATATATCAGGCACATATAATCGTAAAGGTGAAGGGACTTTTGTTCCCTTTAACAGCAAGAGAGCTAACTTGTTTTCTGGTTTGTTTGGTGGTGTTTGTTTGCTGTCCTTTTTTTTTTTTTTTTTTTTTTTTAAGGCACATTCTCTCATTGTCTTTTCCCTCCCACTGCTGAAGCCTGGCTCCCCTCTGGGTGCTGCTCTGCTCCAAATGAGGCACAGCAGAAATGTACCCACTTGAGGGGTGTCTTTGTTTTCCCACTGTGGTCTCTCACCCAAACTCTAATTGTTCCAGGAGCACTAATGAGCCTGTCCATCAGACCTCCCTGTGACAGTGGCACGTGTTAGGTTCGTTTTACAGACAGGGAATGTATCTGAGCAGGCTCACACTGATTTCATCAGTGGAGCCAGGGATGAAAACTTTATTTTGTGATGTGTTTTTAAAACTGAGCCTTTCATACAGGCTCATCCTTTGTGTTTTTTTTTTTTTTCTTTCTTTTATACCCATTATCAGAAAAATGGGATGCTGTACAGCAGCTTCCAGCAAGTTCAGATATAGACATACTTAGAAACAGGGATGCTGTCAAGCTGACAGTGAGCTTGATGTCAAACGGTGAGGAGCCAAAGAGTAGCACAAAGGGTGCAGAGAGGTGAACAAAAAATCCCCAAGTGTACTTTGAAGACACCAGGGAGGGATGAGTAACAATTCCTGGGAGCAGGTATGCTGGAACTAACTTATTTGAGTTGAAGCAGCTCATGCTGAAGCCTCTGCAGGATAAATTCCCTGTTCTGGAGAAGGTTCTGTTGCCAAGTGCTCTGCTCCAACACTCAGACTAAGAGCTAAGAGAATGCTTTTCTTACTTTTTCATGCTTTTATCATTTTTGGCTTGACAGTGTTTCTACCTATGATCATATTCCTGGTGAACTGGAATACAGGCTCTTTTTGGGTCTTAAGTTGGCAGCAGAATTCTTCTATAGACGTGGTACAGATGGTTACAAGACTTTGAGGCAGAATGAACCATCAAGAATTGCAGTACTGGAACTTACAATGGACTGCCTTCTTAATCACTGGTTAAAAACTCCAAAATATGAAGTGTGCAAGAGGATCTATACCTTTGCCTAAGCTAGGCATTAATAATTTACTCATCAGCTGCTTCCCAGGCTGCATGTGAACAGCAGGCTTGCAGCACTGGAACCTCTCAAGCTGCAGGACCTGCTTCCCAAGGCTGGGTGTAGGGACTTAAAGAAGGTGGTGGTGGTTCAGCCTCAGCTGAGGTCTTGCAGGAGCTTGCTGTGTTGAAGTATGTCTGTGTGTGGGAACTGGAGCTGAGCAGATGTCAAGTTCACCTTGCACACCCACTCTCAGCAGTGCCTGGGAGAAGGGGCCTTCTGTGGCCTCCTCAATTTCCTACAGTTTTTTGAAAACTTGCAAGTGGAGAAAAATTACGACGACTGTTCCTTTACTTGGGGAGTCAAACTAATTAGGTAGCAGACAAATTATTACCATGTTTCTGACAGTGACAGTGTCAGCAGCAGCAGTAGGGAGGGGTGTGTTTGCTGGTTTTTCCTCGGCCTACAGAGTGTCCTGTCTCCTTACCCTGCAGGCCTCGTTCCTGTGACTGATACACAGAGTTCAAACCCTGCCCTTCTGGTTCCTCAGTGTTTCAGAGGGTTTCTCTCTCTGTTGCTCCTTACCAAAAACCTTCAACAACTTTTGGAAGGACTCCTCTTGAATGAAAGCCTCGAGAGCCCAGTCTTCAAGATGTTCCCTTATGGAAGTCCTTCAGCATCCCAGGAAAGACTTACAAATGTCCTGTCATCACTTCAGATTCAGTTCTGACAAGAAGCCACAAGGGTCTCATTCATAAAAGCCTTGCACATCACATTATATGCCCACAGTTACTGTAGACATTTCTGGGCTGCAATAAACTTGCATGACAGAAACCATTCTTCCTTTTTACAGATGACATCCTCAAATTGCTGGTCCTATTCTCCATTGCTCTGCACCTTAGCTGGTCTTATCCAGTTATGCAAACTCCTACCAGTAGCATTTCATCCTCCCGCCCAGGAGAGTTGATGTGGCAGCAGTGAAAGGCAGTGGAGAATTAGTTATACTGCTTCCCTCTTCTCCCAAAGTGAACATTTCAAAGCTGATCATTCCAGACATAAGCGAGGGTGTGGGATTTGGAGATGGCTTGGATAAATGCTTTACGTTGTGTTTGACCTCTAAAAATGAAGGGACAAACTTGGTGCAGAGTGGCAACTTGCAGAGCAGTAATTAGCAGGGGAAGGGTCAATCTGTTTGTCAGAAGTACAAAATAAGATTAGAGAAGGCATTTTGGCCATGGGGCCTTCCTTAGGCTAAAGAAGAACAGGATGTTGTTTAGTTTTGCTGTGTCCCAGTTTCACCATGCCCTGAGGAAGACCCCCAAGGCTGAAACCTTATTTCTAATTGTTTTATAAATGACTTTTTCTTCCCTTTTTGGCATTCAAGATGACACCAATGTTGAACAGGAGAGTTTCCGTTGGACAGACACTTCCTGAACAAAGGAAGAATATTCACTATTTAAATAGTTGCTAATTTGTTGAGTTTGTCCTAGTTTTCTTCCATATTCTTTTTTTTTTTTTTTTTTTTTTTCTAGGCTAATTGTATGACTTATCTCATATCTTAAGCAGTCTGTATGAGTATCTTGGCCAGAAAGACTAAAAATTCCAAATAAAGAGGCAGAAAGAATAAATGACTTCCAGGATATGTTTTGTTTCCTTTATGCCCACTGAATAAATTAGTTATTTGGAGAACTGGATTTTATACCAACATCTGAGACTTTTAATGCTTTTTTAAGATGTCTACACAGTAGACACAAGGCTTGACTATAGTGGTAGGTAGAGTGGGATTTCTTTTTTCTAGCTGTTAATATTAAACCATGACTGATACGTGTTCCTGTGTAGAAAATTGCTGAGGGTGTTTTATGGCAGATTCTTGGTCTCATGAGGAACAGAAAAGTTGGAGAAGCTGAAACATCCAGGATTTCAAAATCTCTGCTGCAACTTTTGAAATATAACCAATGTCTTCAGAATCTGGTGACTGGCAAAGGATCTAGAAATTTTGAATATGGGGGGATAATACGTTATTTCAACATATATAATAAAAGTAGTCACTAAAACATGATAAATTAATTTTTAACAAATTGTGAGATAGTAACTTATTAGCTTAGGCTATTTTAAATCCTATATGTCTGTGGAAGGTCTAGAACATCTGAATGCAAATTTTGTGTTTTCCATATGTTTTGATCTTCCTTTTTCCACAAAAGATCAGTTCCCAACTCTTAAGACTTCAGTAATTACAGTGATTTGAATTTTTAGGATGTCAATTAATGGTTATTAAAATGCCTCATATTTTTCCTCTTGCCTTTACAAACTGTTTTATATTTGACAATTTTTTTTCTATTTTTTTTTTTTTTCTTCCTAAGGACAATTTCTAAATCACCTTGTTGCTGCTTTGCCTGCAGCTACTCTTAGGTCAGGTTTTTGTGTCACTGGTCACTGTGTGAGGAAGCTCATCTATACAGCAACACTTAGAAAAGTGAAATTTTAGGGAAAACACTTCAGCACTACCTACATTTCCTTTCTTTGACTGTAACTGGCCGTACTGAAAGAATTTCCTTTCTCAGACTGGAATTGTTAGAATTGGATATCTTGTGACCATAGCGTTGTACTGACTATTGAAATGTTCCTGCATTTTACACTTTGAAATATTTTTAAGCAGTTACTGGTTTTAGCTGAGTATTTCTGACCACCAGCTGACAAGCCTTTTAAGGACAAAGGTAAGGATCTTTCCAGAAGGACAGTTCATCTGTTTTTGTGTAGACACAACTTCAATAGGGTTTTTCCCCAATGAAAGGCAGCATGGACAGACGCTTTTGTAGCATTTATTGAGTCGCAGCAAAAATTACTGCCAGAGTTGCAAGCTGAAATACAAAATAAGGTGAAGTGAAACCCAGAACCAACATGAACTGATGCTACATGGTATAAAAATGTGTTGTGCTTTTCCCAGGTTGTCCTTTGGGAAGAATGACTTCCACAGGGTCAAGAGAGCTGGGGGTGAAAACTGCCCTGGCAGCCCTTGGAGTACTTACAGCAGATATTTATAGAATGCTTAGATCTGCAAATAGAGGCCATATGAAAACACTGAGTGTAAAGTATTATCAAAAATGACATGAATCTTGGTGCTTAATGAATCTACTAACCAGCTTTTTAGCTTTTTATTTTTTTTTTTCTTAATATGTATTTTGACTTAAGCTTAATTCTAATAAGTGAGAACAAACTCCAAATGTTGCCTCAAGCTATTGTGGCAGATCTGGACTGATGCAGCCAAATAAGCATGAGGGTCTGGAGATTAGGGATTGGGTTTTTTCATAGGTTTTGCATTTTATTTAGAAACATATCCAAAGGCGTCAGTGACTCTAAGGCTCAGAGAGGTCATTAGACTGTGTTATCTGATTCCTGTCTAAGTGGGACCATATAAAAGTATCCAATTCCCACACACTGAAGAGATGCAGAGGTTTGCAACTTAGATGTCTGGGTCACCCAGCCCTTCCCCACATTGCCTGGAGGGACTGGGATCTGAACTTGTCTCAGTATGGATAATGTTTACTGTTATGTAGTTTACTTGTCTTCTCTTCTGGCTCTTACTGGTTTGGGATGACTTTTGTGAGAGGTTTTATTAAGACTAATATCAAAAGGGTAACATCACAAACAACAGATTTAAATCAAAGTAGAAACCTAGTCTGAACATCCAGGAGAAGCTGCTGCTACTGCCTTTTTAGGTGGCCAGAGAATTTCCTTGAGGAAGCCATGGAGTCCCCATTTCTAGAGGCATTGATAAGCAGATCGGATGGAGAATGGCCGGCAGCAAGGCTGCTGCTGTAGGAAATACCCTGAACAGGTTCATTTGAGGCCGAAAATCCTGAAGGAGCTGCTAAGTCTGGATGCCTGCAGACTTTGTGAGCTGTGCCCAGGCAAGATGGGTCTGCTGGTCCTATTGGCTCCCTGCCATGTGGTCCCAGCCGGGGCAGAGGCTTCATTTTAGTTCTGGCACCCGGGCTGGGCTGGGTTGTGGCAGCCCTGTGCCCAGTCTGCTTCCCTGCCATGCCTGAGTGTCCTGGGTTTGCCACCTGGCTGTCCCACCCTGCCCTGTCACCAAGGCCTGGCTGAGGGACCTTGTTTCCTGCTTGTCCTTCCCAGGAGAGATGGGGATTTGGGGACTTTGTGTACACTGGGGACTTTTCTTGAAAGGATGGATTGCCGTGGGCTGCTAATCAGGAACTGGCAGGTCCCCAAAGGAAGGACCCTTCTGTCTCCCCATGTTCTTGCCTTGGCTCCAGCAGGTAGTTTGCTCCCCTAAACACTCCAAAGTTTGAAAATATGGTTCTTGGTGATATTAATAATTAATCAGCAGTGCCAGCACAGCCCTGAGGAGTTTGCTGCTGTAACTGCAGAGGAGGTCTCTGGCTCACACTGACACCAGATTGAGTCCAAACTTCATTTCTGTCACACTTCAGAAGATCTGCCTCAAACCATTCCCTTTTCAATTTGTTTGCTCAACACCTGACCTAATACAGCCATAGCCCATGAGTAAGGTCTGTATGTGCTACAGGTGTGGGGAGGAAAACAATAACTTGCAAGCCTCTGAGATAAGATGGGGAAAAGAAAATAATTTCGGTTATGTTGAGTGTCTCATTCATAGTGGAAACTGCAGTTCATGGTGGGAAAATTACTTTAATCAAGGACTGCAGCTTTTGAGGGGGAAAAAATTAGGGATTTAGGCACCTGAGCTGCTGTTCTTGGGAAGTGCTATAGCAGAGCAGGAGGTGTAATTCAATATTAAACTCTTTAGCAAATCACTCTGCTTCCCTAGAACACGCTGAAATGTTTAAACTTGCTTCTAATTGATGGGGAAACAAAATGCTTCCTTCTCTCTGCCCTCCATGTATGTGGAAGTCTTCAATTTAGCTGAAATTGCTGGGGTGAAGGTAGAAAAACTGCTTTTTCATGCAAGTTTTTTAAGCAGCCACATCATTATAGCCAAAATACCTAAACTATGGCAAAGGAAATAGAGGATAGACCTGTGTAGCTGTTTGGATAATCTCAGTAAGAAGAATGAAATTCTTCTTAAATTTGAAAGGAAGATGTTTGGGCCACTGGCCAAAACTAATAGAAAGTTCATATTTTTCCAGATTTGTGAAAAATGAAAAATTTTATGCTTCTTCTTCAATTTATTTTTGTTGCAATTCATCACTAAAGCAAAATGTGCTATTTATTGCCTAAGAGAATTTTTCCTACAGGCACAGCATAATATCTTTACCAAAAAGTTTAGCATCTGTGAGTTAAAAATGCATATGAGGATCAACTTTTTGTTCCCTCGGTGAATGCTGCTACTGTTCTTATCTGAAAAACTGCTTTTTGCATTGACAGAAATGGTGAAAAATGACCCAATTTCCAATTATTTACACAAACTAGCTTTAGTTCCACACTTGATTTACAAACATAGATCACAGTACCACAGTATTTGAGCTCAGGCTTAACTTTACACTTGTGAATAGCTTTATTGACTTCAGTGGAGCTGCTTGTGTAGAAAGCTGAGGATGTTGTTAGGTGCTCAGCAGGTTGGGTTACAGAAAGGTAGTGGCCTTGTCTGGAAGGCCCTGGGCTCCCAGCTTGGATCTGCAACAGGCCTCCTTTATGATCTAGAATTAATTACTCTGTGTGACATGGTTCCCATTTCCACCTTGGTCCCCAGTTCCTTCTTGCTCATTTCTGGTCTTTTACTTACTCTGACCATAAATTCCTTAAGATGGAAAAATTTCTTGGTGAGAAATACCAAGGAAGGTCAGGTATTGAGTGTGTGTAGATGCATCAGTAGGAAAGGTGGTTTTGCACTGTGTATTCATGTTTTATTCCATTTCTTTTCCATGGGGAGTGTGTGTGCCCGCTTGGTGAGGTTTAGTAACACACATGGGCTCGTTCCCTCTTTCAGGCATAAATATGATGCAGTGCCTGGTGCACTGAAACCCTGCTCCCCTCTGGAACACGGATACACTTTTAATTTCCCCTCTGTGACTGTCATTAAGAGAGTTCTGGTTTTATTTTCTGTACTAGATACCAAATTTAGAAAGTTAAAAGTTTAATAAATCTCGTTCAAATTGAGCTTGAAATACTGAAGTGCCTCTGTAAAGTATTCACCCACATGATCTTTCCTATTAATCTAAAAGAAGTCCTTCTTCAGTAAGCAATTCTGTTTCCTGTTTTTCACCCTCATCCACAATAAGCACCTACATTTGTTTCTTCTTTTCCTTCTAGCCTAAAGATAATTCGTTAAAGTAGTTCTCCCTCTCCCTTTTTTTGATCCACCTCTCCACCTCCTAACACCCCCCTAAAAACACCATCAATATTTCATAAACTTACAGTGACAAATGTATTTTAATGTGGTCCACTGAGAACCTGAGATTGATTGGCCTCTCAGAAATATGACACGTTTCAAAGCAGGATATTCATGGAGTGTTTTAGTGCCTACATTAGTCAGAGAGAAGCAGCGCCTAAATTTATCATAGTTATGGCTTTCTTGGTATCCATTTTCTTTTAGCCGCTGACAGCAAGTATCTGAATGGTCCCTATTGATTGGCTTTGTGGTTCTGTCTTTAAAATGCATTGGCTGTGGGGGTTTTCAGATCAAATTAAGTCTCAGCTTCCTGGAGTTGGTGCATATCTACGGCGCAAGTGCGGACGAAGCTGGCTTCATTCATGCTGATTTTCATTCACGGGGGCGCGCGGGGAGGGAGACCCGAAATCGCTGCTGGTAGTGTGGGTGAACTGAGCCCTCTTTGAAAGCAAAGAGTTCATAATTCCAGGAGGAAGCAGCAAGGAGGGATGGGGACAGGAAGCACCTCCTGGCTCTCCTTGGGTGCCAATGGACAGGGAGTTCCTGCACTGATGGTGCCTGGTGGAACTGGGAGACAGCTGAGAGGTCTCTCATCAGCAGCTCTGCTGGCAGTCCCTGATCACAAGGGGCATTATCTGATGGGCTGTGCAAAGAGCCTGTGCTGTTCTGCTCCCACTCTGAGCAGGAGGCTCCCATGTCACTGGATATCCTGTCTGCAGTGCTCCATCCTCCATGCAGACAGTCCCAGTGCCATGCAGAGGTGGCAGGGATTTTCAGTGTGGAGGCCAAATTTTAAGATTGCAAAGGAAATGGGTTTTGTGCTGGTAGAGGTTATTGCATTGTTTCACATGCTGAGCCAAAGAAAATACTTTGCTTATGCAGTTTTAACTTTGTAAATGTCAATTTAGCTCGACATACTCTTGTAGTTTAACCTGTATAGAAGGTCTTAAAATTATAGCCTGACACCACCTTTTTTTTCCCCCTCTAAATATATTGATCATATTTATGAAAATCTTTGAATTACTTATATTTAAGCTCTATGACTCTGCTTTGGTAAATGCATAATTACTTACCAACAACCCTTTTCCTTGATATATGTATTGCAAGTCTGGGGCAGAAAAAATGTGAGTGATCAACACACTTTAATTGACAGAATAGTCCTGCAGGCATCATGCTGCATGAGGTATTTTTGTGCTAGAACTGTTTTAAATTCCTATTTTCTCCACTCCTACCCCTGTCTCCCTTTTCAGTTTATCAGTGCCATCAATCCAATGCTCTTCACAAATGCAAACTCCATTTTTAAAGAGCAAGGAAAATTATTAACTCTTGGGTTATGCCTCAGCACATGGCTCAACATGGCTTCAGATTTTACTCTGATCTCTACAACAGGAACTTACAGGAGTTTTGGCAGTGACTGAATATAGGTGGAAAATCAGAATGATTGGGTTCATTAGGAGGGCAGGGAAATGCCTTTTTCATAGTTCATAGATTCATGGGATTTGAGGCCAAGAGGGACTCCTGGGTTGTCCCTCTGGCTCGCTGTGTGTCGTAGGCCGTTGTATTTCTCCTGGTCACCACAGTACCGATTCCAATAACTTTTGTACTTAACTACAGTAGAAGTTCTGTCTGCCTAAAGCAGGTATTCCAGGCAGCATCCATTTCTTGATTTCAATGTATCAAAAGCCAGAGAACATCCCTCAGTGTTTAAAAAAAAAAAAAAGTGCCTAGTTTTAAATTTAAATCAGTCTGGCTTCAGTTTCCAGCCATTAGTTTTTGTTATGCCTCTCTCTGATAGATTAATGAGCCGTTTAATACCCTTTGTTTTCTCCCCATGAAGGTACTTATGCACTAATCAAGTTACCTCTCAGTCTTTGTTGATAGGCTAAATAGATTGAGCTCTTTCAGCTCTCATTGAGATCCCAATATTTGCCCCCTCAGTTGTTCGCATCTTTGTTTTTTCTCAACACTCCTTAGAAAGTTGCACTGCTGCAGCTGAGCTTTTTGTGCCTTTTACTGGTCTCACCAATGTCATAAATAAAAGTATAATCACTTCATCAATCCTGCTTACTGCTTCCCTCGTTTATACCTCTAAAACCAACATTAGCCACTTCTGTCACAACATTGTGCTGGGAGCTTACGTTGAGTTGCTTGTTCAGTAAATCTTTTACCAAATAATTTATTTGCAGGATAGAGGCCCTCTGTTAGCATGGAAGGGTGGCATTGCTTTCTATTTCATTTTAGAGTTTTCACTTCTGTGTTGTGTTGGGATTGTGTCAGGTTCTTGCTTTCCATGAGCTAAGGGAGCCACTTCATGTCCATATGCAAAGTTTATGCTGTCTTGACTTGCCTACCACCACCTTGGACTCTGTAGGAAGAACCAAAAGCATCTGGCTTGGTTACACCAGAACACCTATGTGTTCTGTTGGGACTTCACAGAGAGCAATGTGATCCCTAGGGTTCCCAAAGCTACTGCCAGAGGATGCAGCTCTCCCCTATTTTGTGCTGTGATGAAGGCTCTTTGGTTTACCCCCCCCCCCCCAAAAAAAAACAAAACAAAACAACTTGCAAAAAAAACAACCCAACAAACAAAAAACCACAACAAAAATCAGAAAATCCTCAACAAAGCATCAAACTAAACCATAACCCAAAAGTCCCCAAGGAAACCCAAAAGTCAGAGGTCTTGTTAGCATGGAGATGGGCAGAGCAGCTGTAACCAGCCCCCTGTGCTGGGGCCATCTAGTCTGTCCTTTGTCCAGCTGACTTTGACTGACTTGACTTGGTGACAACTCAGTGGGGAGAGCTGCATTTTGTGCAGTCAAATTATTTATATGCACTTCACTTGGTATTTTAAGAGAGAAAATGGAAGAGTAGGTTTGAGTTACGGTAGTGCTGAATGTGATAATTATGCTGCCCTCCTAAAGGAATCCACGCTGAGACTAACATATGCTTTCATCCTCCAGGACAGACTATTCTGTTAGTCTCTTTTTAAATAAATGATTAGAGCTGGCTGAGACGATCTGCAAGCAAGATTCTGCAGTCTCACAGGCTCTGAGAGACTGTGCACTTGGACTGTGATTTGTTCCTCTGTATTTACTCTTCCCAAATTAATTTTATTTGTATTGGGGATTCATCCAGAAGTCTTAATTAGGATGAAAATTGTGTGAAGATAATTCTAACCACAAGCACCAAATAGTCAGTTGACAAGTGAGTTTTGGCATCTAATTTCTCATGCTTTGAGAGGATGACTGAGGGTGGGGTTTTTGATAGACAGTTGGTGCATGGTGGTGTTCAACAGCCATGAGGAAACCTCAGGTTGGGGACACAGACCCCCCAGGAAGAGAAACATCCCAGACTGCTGACTTTAATGCCATGGGCTCTCTTCTGGAAAAGTTTAGAAGATAATTTTGTTGTTGCAGGTTCTTAGGTGGCTCTTTTACAGTACAAAGACGTGTTTTTGCATGCCAGCAATGGCAGTTCATGGACAAACATGAGTATTTTCTGCTCATCACATACTGGCTGGGATTCTTGTGACCAGGTTCCCACCAGGAAGATTGAAGCTGTGTGTCACATGGAACCCTAGGAGCAGATAACAACTGTTCCTAAACATGCAGTGAGCTGCAAAAGATTGCTCCAAATCACCTGAAAACGGTAAAATAAGAACCAAGGAGCAGGGGAGAGGTCCACAGGTTACTTGTCAGTGGTAGCAAGGCCACATTTGGATTGTTCCCTTCCCAGTTATTCAAGCTGCTCCACGGATGGCTACAAATTCTTCCCTTTCACAGAAATTACATGAAAGGGATGATTTCTGACAGAAATCAAAGCAGTGACATTTCATAGGACACTGCAAAACCCAGCCAAAATGAACCTGGGCTTAGGAGGTGTGTGAGTAGCACAGTAATGCACAGCACCTCATACACATGGCTTTAGGCAAGTAAAGGGGGCAACTGTGGAGGCAACAGAAATGCTGCCTTGTTGTGGGGTTTAGTTTCCTTTATTTTACTCTCGTGCCACCATGAATGAATCCTTGGCGTGTTCTGTTTCAGGGCTGTTCATTTTTTTTCCTCCCAATTGAAAGAGATAGCCCTGGGAAGCTTTTGCTCTGTTTTAGAAGAGAAACTGGGAAAAATGGATCTGTAACTCCAATGCTTTACTTGGAGTTGGCTGGGGAAATAACATGCTCAGTCTGGTGAAGCAGCGTGGGTTTGTGAGCTGTCTAGAGTTTATGAGAGGTGATATAAGATGCCTGGAGGAGACACAGGCAGCAGATCCCACTCCTTTGGTGGTGAATCCTTGTCCAAGCTCTGTGTGGTGTGTGTGGCTGAGATTGTGCTTTACAGGTGCAGTGGTGTTAGTTTTCCTTTCAAAAAAGAAATGCATGGATTGTTTTTA
>WAAG01052644.1:62739-102913 GCA_013390105.1 Tichodroma muraria | reverse complement strand
AAAGAAATTTGGAAAGAGTAAGGAATTGAATTTAGAGATGGATAATGATTCATTGAAAAGTAATTGCTGTCAGGACTGTGGGGTCTGATTCAGGTCACTGTTAATTTAACCTAGTTCAAAAGGGAATGGATACTTTTTATTCACATATATTTAATCAAACAGTCCCTGGGGAGAAATAGAATGGGAATTGAGAAGTGAGGATCAGCAAAGAAGACACAGGGGTTTGAAGTGAAGGAATTATCTTGCTTTTTCTGGTAATGTCTTTCTCATACTATAATCTTCTCGTGAATAAACCCAGAAAGAATCTCAGAAGGCTAGATCAGAGCCTGCTTGTCCAGTTAAGCAGTTCAAAGCTCAGTTGGGTGCTGCTGGTGAGGCATTTGCAATCATCATCATCGATACCTCACAGTGGTTATTCTGTTGTGGTTCCTGCTTTCCTGCTTGGGCTTTTCTTCCATGGCTTTTCACTCTGGGATGTTTATGTCCAATTCTTCCTCCAGCCCCCCACTGCCTGGAGGGTCTTTGGCAGAAGACAGACCCCAGGATGCAAGCTGATGGATACATCCTGGTAACTGCTGTCTCGTTTGGGTTAGGACCAGCTTTCCACATAGTGCAGATGTCCATCACTACCGAGTGATGCTGCTTTGGATCTTTTGTGATCCTAGGAGAACCACAGTATCTCCAAATATTCCTGTACTGGAAAACCATTTGTAAAAATACAAAAACTGGAGAACTCGGAATAGGACTCTTCTCAGTTGCTCTCCCCCTCTGTCAGGGATCATTTACCTGAGTGCTGCTCTCCCCAACCCCTTCAGAACCACACAAGCTGCTGTGACTCTTTTTGGGGAAGGGAGAGAAGAAACAATGCTGGAAGGCGGGTGTGAAGTTCAGCAAGTGTCAGCACATCCTTCTTCCACTGCAGGGGTGGTGGAGTTAAGCAGATAAAACAGCTCATGCTCAGGAAGAGGCACAGGATTGGGGCTGGTTGGACCACCCAGGCCCACCCCGGTGGAGTGGGGCACAATGGCTCTATTCTGGCTGGCTGGCAGCAGGGGGGTCCTTGGGAGCCGTGGTGCTGCCGTGGCATTGGTAACTCACCCCATCCGTCCTGTTCAGCACCTCATCAGATCAGCCTTGGGAATGGAACATTCCCGGCTGCACGCTGGTGCAGGTGGTGCTCTCTGCTGGAGAGCACATTATGGGAATTCCATGGCTCCCAAACCTATTCCAGTGGATAAATAGATGCTTGGCAGGGATCAGAGTGCTGAGACTTATAAAAGGATTCAATGTGTTTCTTTGTGAGTCTGATCCTGAAAGCAAGGAATTGATGGCATTGGTTAGAACTGGTAAAGCTTTGTTCCTCATCCTATCATTCTGAAAGTAGATTTAATATCCTGCAGGATTGCTGTGCCTCTGCTAGAAGGGCTTTGACAGTTGTGCTGAATTGCAGGACTGCCAAGGGAATGTGGCTTTGGCCAAATGTCCACTAAGCACTAGGACAAAATTGTCAAACTTGGTCTTGCTTTTATGAACTACTCTAAATTGTGAGTCCAGCTCAGAAGTCAGCAGTAGGAAATAGTGTGGCAGGTCACAGAGCCATTCATTTTTCTGTTTAGAAAATGCTTACTGTTGAAGAATTGTCTGTATTGAATGACCAGTTTGAGGTGGGTTTTGGCTGGTTCCTGAGTAAATTTCCACCTACTTTTGGTACCTGCATATCAATCTTGAACTAACTTACATCTTTTCCTTAAAACTTGCCAAATCAGTTCTGCTATCTACTGTTGCATATTGATCTTCATATAAAGGGGAATATTCTCCTCCTCCAGGAGCAAATTTGGAATTGGTACGTTAACTTAAAACAAAGAATTTTAATGTGTGAAACTGCAGGCAAAAGAATTTGGCAAGATTGCCATGTAGATCAAGAAAAAGGAAGATTAGGAGAGAGCTGTGTGTGACTTTTTTTCTGTGGATGTCTTCCATTCAAATGAATCTTTTCTGGGATCTTAATGTTTAGTGCAAGGTTCAATTTTGTAACTTGCTACATGTCTTATTAAAGTATATATTGTGGCTTCATGAATATTTAAAAACAAGCACTTAGTAAAGGTTTCATAATAGCCTCTAGTAAGCTTTTATGAACCATTAACAACGGTACAATGAACTAATTTGTGTGGTTTCAGGAGGGAACCAACGAATGGAAGAAGGGAAGGTGCAGCATCCTGGTGGGATAAGAAAACAATTAATCGATTATTAATTGCGGGCAGATTTGTAATGTCTGCTTCAGCTCAACTTGATTTAGCACCCATGCAAACTGGGGAGGGAGAACCCACCCAGTAAAGTCTTATTGCTGAGCCCATGGGAAGAAAATTGGGCCTTTGGGTGTTTTTAGGGCAAAGCTTACTGGTAGCTTTATTAGTTGGCTGTGAATGCAGACCCTCAGAGAGGGACTGACTCCCAGACACAGCCTCCTTGCCTGGCTGGAGCCCTGCTTTTGTATAAGAAGGTGCAGAATTAGAAAGAAGGTGAGAAAAAGAGACTTTTAATACCTTCTGCAGTGGAATTTGGAAATAAGAAAAAAAGGTTTTTAGGGTAATATATGGACCAGAAATGGATGACGGGCTATTTTATTGCTTAACAAATAGATTCTTTGTAAAATATTGGGGTCAGGAAGAAATGCATATGAGCTGAACCAGCTCTCCACATTTTACGGGCTGGGTGTAATGTGCAGTCTATTTTCTGTCTTAAAAGGGAGGAGTGTTTTGGCAATTACTTTAAAGCAATCTATATAGAAATATTTGTGCAAAGGTCTGTTTCTAAAATTGCTGCGTCTGTGGATGACAAAGACAACACCTCTTACCTGCAGAGTATTTGGCAATATGTTTGTACCATTAAACAACATACAAGCCCTGATTAATGTTTCAATTTTTAACAATTCCTATGAACATTTAACAAAATCTCTATCACTTCCCTTTCTTCCAAAAGGGAAGATTTCTGGAATAGCTTTTCTGGGCTGGTTTGCTCTTTTCTTTCTTGAAGCAATCTAGTTGAAGATTGTATTTAGGGATCATTTGCTGTGAATGCCTTGCAGGAGGTGAAACTCTCTTCTGAAAGACAAATCAGCTGGGATAGACTTGTAAGCCTTCCAAAAAGTTCATCTGCATCATTATAGCAGTGTAAGAAAAAAGCCAAGATGTGCAACACTGGATGATACCTCTGTGGCATCCTGCTTTGATGAGCCAGTGGGAAGTTCAGACTTGTTAAAATGTGTTTTTAAACAAAGTAGTGTAAACACTTTTTTTTTTTTTCCCCCCATCCTTGCTTTCTCCAGCCTTATGGAACAAGGTGCCCAGCATTAAAGCTGACAAGAAGTGTGGGCAGGATTCTTTCCTTCTGAAGTAAAATATATATTTACTATCCCTTGCCATCACATTAGTCACTTTAGACATCCACAAACCGGTGACTGCAAGTTGAACATACAGAAAATTACAATCAACCAGCACCAGACAGTTTTTCTTCAGGTGGTTGTTGCAGGGGGGTTAGAAGCTCCTCTCTGACACACAGATGGTGGGTGGCAATGTGGAGGGAGGGAGACTGGAAAGAGGTAATGGAGGGAAAAGAAATCTTACCTTGGCTTCACCAGTGGCAACATGAGCATATGCAATTATAAGATAGCTGGCAGATGACAGAGTTAGTTAATGTAACAAGCCCTGTAAAGCATTTAGCCACATTCTAGTGTTTAATCAGCTGTGTAAAGTGCAATATCTATCTTTCAATTTTATGCCATTAAGGGAGACAAGATTTTGATTAGGTACTTAATCTGGGCAAGAGGAAAACAGGCCCAGAGCAAGCCCACAATAGGCAGCAAAAGGGACATTCGACGAAGGATTCGATAAAGGAGAAAGACAGAAATTTAACATAAAAGAGAATTAGTGCAGCTCCTTTCAATTTAGTGCACAGATTTTTATGGACTAATCAATTAGAGGCTGTGGCTGTGCTGCTGGGAAGTGGTGCCGTGTTAGAGGCTTTGCCATATTAATTCTGTTCATTACCCCGAGGTCAGATGGAGTGCTTTGGAGAAGCCTCTGCTCCCAGCAGGTCACACCGTGGCTGTCATCCCTTTGTTCAGAGGGGTAAACGGGCAAAGCCAGCAAAGCAGTTGTGGGGGCAGTTGGTGGTGTGGCAGCTCAGTGTGAGTGGCTTTCTCCCAGTGTTGCCTCTGAATGCTGATTTCTTGATATTTCCCTCTTTTGAGGAAGCACTCTTTGTGGAGAGAAAATAAAATCTAGTTGGTGGGATGCTAGAGGAGCACTGAAAGGTATGGGTGCAGTTTGCACTCAAATCTTCTCTCTGACCTTCAACAAATTGTCCCAGATACTAACTTGAACATTACCTCAGCTAAAAGCAATGAAATTAACTCTGTCTCCCAGTGGAGATGGGAAAGGAAAGCACCTGTGAGCTATAGGTAATCCAGAGCTGGGCACCCATTCCCCCATGCAAATAAGGTGCATTCAGGTGTGCCAGAGACACTGCTTTTATGGCAGACTTTCTCTCATGCAGAGTCTAGGGTTGGAAACCTGTGGGTTTGGGTCAGGATGGGTACCAGTGTGGGCTTTCTGTAAGAAGGGAATTACTGTTGGAGCGCCATCTTGCATGGGAAAATACTTTATTTCTGTCTGAGGAGGATGTGTCACACCTCAGGGTAGGGACAGCAGAGATTTGTTTTTCCAGGAGAGAGTACTTGGATCACTCAAGGGTTTGGAATACCTGTAGCAATTTGAGACCTGAACTGTGATAGTTCAGTGCAAATCCCAGTAAAGGGGAATTTGTCCCATGGAAGCATGGGAAGAGCAAATTGAGCCAATAAAAGCAGAGAGAAGGTCTGGCACCAGGTCAGCTCTGACTTTATTCTGGGGTTTTCCCAGTATAGACCTGCTTTGTTAATGGGGGAATTTTTCGTAGTGTAATATAGTGGAAAAATAGAGAAGTATTTTTGGCCTGAGAATGGGTAACAAACCTCCTCTTGCCAGTTGGGGGTTCTTCAGTGTTTCTCTTACTCTGCACTTTTTCAGGCAGGAGCTGTCAATCCATAATCCAGCCTGTGTCCGTGGTGGAACTTGTGCTTTGGTTCTGACCCATGAGCAGTTCAGAGGGAAGCATTTGGGACAGTACCAACTCCACAGTGTTTGCGTGGTCCTGACGAGGCTGGAGGACAGAGAATATCTTAGGAAAAATACGTCTTTTGTTCAGCTGTGTCTTGTTTGTGGAGCAGCCTCCAGGACTGGCACCTTACTGTGCTTTCTGTGTTGATTTCAGACCCACATAAGCCTATAAAGATCAAGGGAGAAGAGTCTGCAGATGTAAGAAGAGAAAGCTGCCTGATCTGTTCAATGCAGATTTTAAAGTCGTTCATTTCTTCCTCGAGAGTTTTTCTTAGCTCTGCCACTCCCTGTTTCAGAAGGCAGTGCATGCTGTGGGGCTCTCCTCTCCTGCGGCAGCCTCTGAGGCTGCCCCACCACACTGAGAGCATCACAGCGTGATGCTCTCTGCTTCGGGTGGAAATCTGTCAGTTGTTCTGGGTATCGGGATGTGAAGCAGGGTGCAATTCTTGTAGGATATGAGCTGATTAGTCCATGGTCTCTAGAAGAGCTTAAAATAGAACTACCACTTAGCTCTCTGTCTTTAGTGTGGCGTGTGGTTTGGGAATATTTTGTCACCTTCCATCTAGTCTCCATCTGTGTTTGGCTTCTGATGGTTCCCTCTAATTCTATTAAGCCCTGGAATCACTTTTGCTGTTCTAAATACAGTGGCTCCTTCGAATCCCTGTCTTCTGAGGATGATATGACGGAGCATATTAGTTTATGGTAAGCTGCAAAAAACTTGAACTCCCTGACTGTTCAATTCATGCAGAGCTATGACAGGTTGTGCCTTCAGGCTACAAGTTAGGGAAATTATTTTCTGTTCAAACACTTAATTTCTCTGCAACTATAATTCTATTTCTCTTCTTTTCTTTTTCTTTTCTTTTTTTTTTTTTTTTAAATCTCCTTTCAAGGGAAATGCTGTGATACAAAACACTTCGGCTCTGGCTGCTCCTTCCCCCATCTATAGATGGGGATGAGGAAAATGAGATGCATTTTTTTCTTTAATCATATAGCCATCTTGTTTGCTAACCAAAATGATTTTATGGAAGTCACAGCTGAAAGCATAAAATGCAAAGGGAAAGGAACATGTTGTTTTTAATCTCATTAAGTCTGTAAAAACCTGACATTTGGAAAATACTGCTAAGGGTTGATGTAAAATGGGATAAATAAGGGTGAGTTTTAAA
Source organism: Tichodroma muraria (assembly GCA_013390105.1). NCBI lineage: Eukaryota > Metazoa > Chordata > Aves > Passeriformes > Sittidae > Tichodroma > Tichodroma muraria. The sequence continues at coordinate 96,594 of WAAG01052644.1, read as the reverse complement.
TTATCAGGAGCCCTCAGTCCTGCACAACTGGAGTCAATAGCTGTTTTTTTCATGGGGTATGGTGGGAGAGAGGTCAGATTTTATTTAATAAAAAAAGTAGAGGAGGGAGAACAAAAATAAAAGGAGAACCTTTCTAAACTCTCCATTTAAAATAAAACTGGACAGTAGAGGCAAATTCACCTGCTTGCACTTGTTCTTCTGCTGACAGTTTTTTAGCTCTCCTAAAACTGTGTGCAAAGATTTTCAGAGTTTAAAAGTCTGGGTTTGGACCAGCAGCCCAAATACTGTGGCCATGCAGTGGGGTTGATTCCCTGATAGGGGACCAAAAGGCTGAAAGGAAAAGTGGTCCTGAGAGTAAGTGACAAGTAAAAACAAAGGCACAGTTACCTGGAGGAAGGCTCTAAGCATCCCATCATAGCCATAACTTTTTTTGTCCTTGAGGAGCTGTAGGTTTCCTGGCTTATCCTCTTTGTGGCCATGAACTAAGCCAGGATCTGATTTGAACTAGGATATAAATGTACTTCAGGCAGAAAAATCCCTGTTGGCAGTTCCCATAAAACAATAAAATCATGTCAAATTTGACTAATTCTTGGGATGCATTGCCAGCAGAAAGCTGACAGTCTGAATTTGTCATCACTGGAGAGAAAAGTGTGTGTGTTTGTCTGTGTCTGTGCATGGGAGTGGGGAATGGACTGGGGGAGAACAAGGCAACTATTAACAAAATGGAGACAGCATGGTACTCCATTAATGTTATTAATAACCCTATCAGATTTTATTGAAAAGATGTTCTCTGTGTCTGAATTTGCCTCTATTTCAGCCCATTTATTAAAGCTGAAATAGCTGGAGTCGCTTCAGACCATATTTATTATTATTATTTGCTGAATGAATGCTGTGATTATGGGTCCCACGAGAATTAGAAGAGATAAAGTGTCATCTTTCAGTCTTTTCTCACCTTCCCCAGGGAGCAGTGGAGAGAATGTCTTCCTCTCTGTCTTTTTCTATTAGACTTCCCTCTTATTTCTATTAATAGGGTTCTGAGACCTGCTGTAACACTTGAAAATTTATCTCTTACATTTGGAATGGTGATATTTAACAATAATGGTATGCTCAGAGGAGTATTTTTCTTTTACGTTTCCTCCTTTGCCTTCCTGAGCTGGCCATTGATTCCTACAATTTTACTGACGGTTCAGGGATCTTTCTGGATGTCTCCAAAATAACCTGTAGGCTCATTCTTGCATAATTTTAATAGGAGATTAAAAGCTGTTTCTGCTTTTAGACATAAAGCTGTGGTGAGATGGGGGGAAGGCCCCTGACCAGTGCAGGTCACCTATGAAGTCATCCAGGGAAGCGGGTCCCCTTCTGTGGTTTTAGGCTCCAGGTTATTCATGCTCAAACCTTGCTCTGACCATATGGAATTAGGAATGGAAATTATATCACTGTGGAAAACAGTTGGAATTGGTCTGAGATGAGGTCATCCCTTGTGAGAACAAAGGACACGGATGATGCTCAGTGAAATGGTGGCTGTTGGGGTGGGAATCCCAGCTGGAGCACTGGTGCAACTGGGACAGCTGACAGTTCTGTGGAAGGGGACGTGATGGCCCTTGCCAGCTCTTTCCTTGAGGGGAACTGGGAGAGGAAAGGCCTTGTTGTCCCTCTTGAGGGATCCAACCAGTGCAGGGGCTCAGGATGCAGCTGCAGGTTTGGGCACAGGGCAGGAGCCCCAGGCAAGAGACTGAGAGCTGCTGACCCTTTGCACAGCAGAGGGCACAGCGACCTGTGCCACAGCCAGGGGAGGGACACTGGGGGACAGCGACCTGTGACACAGCCGGGGGAGGGACACTCAGACACAGACCTGTGCCACAGCCAGGTGAGGGACACTGGGGGACAGTGACCTGTGCCACAGCCAGGGGAGGGACACTGGGGGACAGTGACCTGTGACACAGCCAGGGGAGGGACACTCAGACACAGACCTGTGCCACAGCCAGGTGAGGGAAACGGCAGGAGCTGAGGACTCCAGAATTTGGTACCCTTGGACTATGAGGATAAAAAGATGCCCACGGTCTCCTTTGTTTGTGGTCCGTGCTCAGAGGCATCTCCAGGTGTTATTTTGCTCTTGCACCATGATTAAATTATTTTAAGGATCAAGACATCTGAGACTCTGCTCTGGGAGAGCTGGGGTCAAGCTGGTTGCTGACTGTGAGCGTTGGGCTGTGCAGGGGCCTCAGTCCCAATGCAGATGGTCCAAGCGTGGCTGCAAGTTGCTCTTGGATGGTCAAGCAGGGAAGTTTCCTTGGCACTGCTTTTCTGTGAACAAGAGTGTTTGCTTGAAAGATGAGGCTTCAAGGCTTTCACTGAAAGGGGTGGTGTGGCAAGAATTTGTGAGGATTAAGAGCCTTCAATTCTCTTTACTTTATTCCCATTTTTATGTACGTACCAACGTCTTTATTTGATTTTCAAAGAAAGAAGAAAGAGTCTTCTTTCCAGGTTATCTGAAAAGCTGATTTGTTTGTTGCCTAGCTGGGTGGAAGCCATTCTGGCCCTTTTCTGAGAAGCTGCAGATTTCCTTTATTTGATTGCATATATCACCTAAACTTCTGTGTTAGTTGGCATACCCCTCTGCTTGGACTATTTAGAACTTTGCTTATGCGAAGTTCCCCATCATTTACATATGAAAATTATTGCATCACCAAGTGGAAATGTGGAAAAAATCTGAGTAACTACAGATCTACAAATGCATAAAAAGGATCTACAAAATGTATTTGTAGATACAGATCTACAAATAGCTGAAAAACACTCAGCTATTGCCACACAGAGATAATGGCTGCTTTCACCACCCTGCAAGCATTCATTTCTTTTAATGTCGGACCCCACGAGTAATTTTGACTCTGAGACAGAGGGTGGTGAATTACAAATTCTCTGATTTCTCTGAATTATCCATATATTTGAGGTGTGTGTTGGAGCTGGGCTGGAGCAGCAATCACATAGAATAGCTGAAGGACTCCCAAACAGAGCTGTTCTGATGGTGATTTAATGGCACTGGAGTGATTGCAGCACGGTGTTCTGGGGTGCACTGACTTCTCTGAACCACATTCCCACATTCACTAATGTAAAAATAGTATAAAAACAAGGGAATTGGGGCTTAATCCAAAAGTGCGCGTTACACTTGTAACTTGTTTGGGCATCTTGGGGTCAAGGTTGACTCCTCAAGAATGCTGAAAGCCAAGTCTGTTTGCTCCATTACTCTGTCTTTGTGTTTTCCACTCCCTGAAATCTCTCTCCTCTTAGGAGAGAGTTTAAATTTTGTCCTCAGAAATGAAGAAAAACAACTACTGTGTAAACAGAATGAACAACAGTAAGGGAAAACAAACATATATTAGGAGCCTGGAAACATATTTTCCTGCCTTCCTGTGCAGGAACAATACCAAGAGGAGTACGAACAGCAACCTTATGCCAAAACAGGGTCGAAAAATAGGTATACAGTCAACTGGATGTCCTGAGAACATATCAACTGCTTAAGCTAGCAGAGAAAACTGAACTGAAGCAAGAGCCGGCGTGGAGAAAATATTAGAGCAACACCTTGTTTTCCCTGCCAAAAGAAAAAGGTAGTTTCCATCTCAATCTAAATTCTCGTCCTCAGCAGCCTTGCTGTTTGCAGAAATGTTTTTCATGCCTTCAAAGCAGAGAATGTCTTCTGAAATCACTTAATGCTGTTGGCTACTTTAATGGTACATCTTCTTGGGGTCTGCTTTTCCCAAAACCATCTGGAGAGGCAGGGTGAGGAAAAGCTCTTTAAATCTATTGCCTCTTTCCCCCCATCTTAAAAACCTTGGCTTGATTAAATTTTGGCATTACATTTGTTGCATGAAAGACAGGAACTCCTCTGATTATTTGGATTGTAGAGTCAGGTAAATCAAAGGAATAGATCAAAAGAAGAGGAAATATTAATGAAAATCTATATTCTTTGGTCAGCATTTTTAATAGCTCTTGTAGAAAATCAAAAAGGAGAATCAGCTGTACCTCGGAAACTTGTCTGATAAGGATGATATAATGCAGGGTATTAATGCAAACTTCAGTGCTACATACAGCTGGAAACAAAACCGAAAAATGATGTTCTAAATAATAAAGCAATATTTGACTGTTTAAAAGCTTCACAGTATGAAATTTGTCAAAATTTGACTCTTATGATTGGCCTGGGGAGGCAGAGCATAGTAATAAAGCCCAAATCTGAGAGGCTGATGCTCTTGGATCAGAATAAGTGGAAGAATTAATCACTCCGCTTGCATTTCCTCTATGACAGCTGCTGAGTGGAATATAAGGAAAGTGTTTTTTAATTTTTGGATTCTTTTGACTTCTCCCCTTTAAGCTGTGTCTGAAATTGCACAGTAAAGTAGAGAACTGGGATCAGCAGTGCTGGGTAGGTTTGACTGCAGAAGTTTATCTGGAAATTTTGCTTAGCATAAACAAAGCTCCATTCTGTCATTTGACTTTGGGCTTTCTGCACTGGGGGAGTTCCTCATCTCAAGGATGGTCACGAGCGGAGTGGCACAAAAAATAATTGAATCTGTGAGCTAAAACTGAGCTCCTGGCAAGCTTCACATCTTGGGATAAGTTGGTGTCAGCTTGGCAACCTTCTTACGAGCCCTGTAACAGGAAGAGACAGTTTGTCTATGCCCAGCTAAAAGAGTCAATCGTGTGGAAATGCAAACCAAGTCTCATGACTCCAATTTGTGTGATACAGTCTGAGCATCCCTCATTTCAGTTTGGAGGCTGCAGGATGTGCTCAGCCTGTGTCTTCATCTTCTGTGCACACGTAGGAAAGTCCAGAACACTTTAAAATGAACATGAATTTCTCATGTTACTGGGTTTAGGTGGGGCGGTTTTGGCCATCAGTTGGAAGCATTCAGGAAAAATTGCTGTAGGAATGTAAATGGGATGACACCAATGACTTTGCCTACCTGTCCTACTGTGAGGAATCAGGTGGGAAGGAAAAGCTTTGAGCCCTTCTCTGTGGCCCCTGAGCTGAGAACTTCCTGCCCTTAAAGGCTTTGTTAACAAAGACGAAGAGGCAGCAAAACACCTGTAGGGGAGAACCAAAATGTGACTAGATGTGCTGAAACACTGCTTTGAAAAGATACATAAGAAATATTTGGACTTGAAAGATAACCTTCAATTTTGAAGAACTTCAGTTCCTTCCCACCGGTCTCCTTTATTTTTGAACTATTTTATTAGGGTGGTTTTGGAGGCTGGTTCAGTTAGGCATGGAACTATAAAACATTTTCAGCAATTGTATGTGGAATTTAGACAATCTGGAACCTTGGAGCATAGGATTGTGAAAGCAAGTTTCCAAAACAGTGGGTTTGGAGTGAATGGTTTCATGAAATACACTTCAAAACAAAGCACCCACCAGCTATCTTTTGGAATCATTGTCCTATTCTGATTGTCAAGTCTTTTTTTTTCCTTCTGCAACTGCAAGAACAAAAGAAAGCTGTAAGGGTGAGCTCATGTGACTGTCAGCACCATGGTCCCAAGCACAGGCCTAGTTTGCTTTTATGAGGTAAAGCTGGGATGAAGCAACAACAGCAGCAAAGCACCAGAGTGCTGTAATTTCCCCCAAGGCCCTGCCTGGGCTGGATTAGACAGTGGTGGGACTCATTAATTTCCACAACAGCTCTGTGCTCATTGTTGAGAGCAGTTTCTGACCTACTGGAACTGATTTAGTTTTTGCAGACCGATCTGGTTGTCCACCCAAACTCCAGAGAAGTCTATTGCCTTGTGGTGCCCACGGGCTGGGATCTCTCTCTATGCCTCAGCTTTGTGTCACGATGGCGGTGGAAGGTGGCTCTGGTGGACACTTAACACCATGATGTGCAGCCCGGTGGGATGAGGGACAGATAAAAGCTTGCTGCAGGCATTTATCTACAGCTGGTGACTTTTGGCTGAAGGGAAATTGGTGGTAGTACCAAAAATTGGATTTGGCCCCACTGGTGTTCTGACCTGGGCTAACCACCTGGTTTGTTTGTGCTTTCATCCTCATAGCTACACTTGTTCACAAATTGCTGGTGGAGTTTGCAGTGCAGAGAGGAAAGAGGTGCTTGTGGCTGCAGCATTCCTACTGGATCTGTGCAAAATGCTGTATCCAGCACAGGAACAGAAAATGAGTGGGATACAAGATCGAGCTTGCTGTGGGGCAGGAGGCTCCACCTGCTTGCAAGAACCAATTTAAACACTTTTATGGGGCAGAGCCTTTCTCCAGTTTTTTGGTTTAAAACAGTGATCAGACATGGAGGTGCCAGAAATCTCAGAGCATTTCTGCGCCAGCCCTGCAGCTCTTAAAGGACACAGACTTGGGATAAGGCTCAAATAAACATTCATGGTTTTTTTTTTTTCCTATTGAATGTTTAAATGAATGAAAGGTGAGCTCCTAACCTTCTGAGATTTCCAACTTATTAAACCCAGGAAACACAATAGGGTGCTCCACTAGATGTTTTACTGTGTTTTGCCTCCCAAATTTCCCTGAATTGCCGTGTCTCCTTCCGATCTCTGCTGTGTGATCCTGTCTGCCTATTACTATTGCAAACTGGAGAAAGAAGCTTTCTTCATAAGCGAGCCCAATATTAGACATATAAATAATGCATCCCTCAGCATTATTTATAATGCAGTAGCATCACTGTGCTGTACCATATGCAATTTCATGTTGCTGCTTTTTAACTGCTTTCCTGCCAGGCACACCCTTCAGAAAGTTCTAAAGCAACACCAGCTGCTTGTTTGATATTTCCTTTCTGGTATTGCTACTAGTTATGCTGAGCAGCTTTCATATGCTGGGCATAGACAAGGTTTAAATTACAATACTAGTGAGTGTAATGCTGTGTAAAATGCCGTTGATGTGATAGTGAAAAATATTGTGCATAAGAAAAGTGGCCAGCAAGCCCCTAGTAGGGTGAGATAACCATTTTAGGCTTGCTTTTTGGTGTTAATTCTGTGTTTGGAGCGAACTTTAAGTCACTGCGGAGTGATAATAGCAGAATATACTGTTCCACTCGTCAGTCGTCCCATACAGACCTGTTTGCTTTGGGTTTATTTTCTTTTTTCAGTTGTGAGAGAGAATGCTTTTGTGTCCTGCACACACGCACAGAATCCGGAATAACAATACTCAGGCTTATCTTTGTAAGATCAAATGAAAGCCGTGGTTGAATGTTCCATTTGTTTCTTAATGAGTAGTGTCAGGCTGTGCCCCATGCTTAACAAAAGCATATGTGCAGATATTGTTCTGTTATGATTACAGTACAATTATATCGTGTCTGTAATAGATTACTACATCTGGCCTTTTCTTGGTTTAGGAAATCGAGAAGATTAGTTGATTAACTTCTGAGAATGCACCTAAATAATTAAAAAAAAATAAAAATCCTTTCTGTATTAACCACATTCCACATAGTACTGTCAGGTTTGGGAGAACAGTTCTTTTAGGTATTGAATGGGAAATTGGTCTGGTTTTATAATTGATTTTTTTTTTTTTTTTTTTCCTTTTCCCTTTAATGAAGACAACATTTTTAATTATTCAGCTGTGTATAAGCCTGTTTTTATTTTGAAACAAACCAAACAGGAGTGACAAAGTAAAATAGGAATTTAAGAAAGCTACAGCTGGGAAATGCAGTAGCTTATTTCAAATATGACAATGTGGTGTATTACAATAATTTCCTCTCTGTGTGCAGCAGTTGTTTTTCTGTTCTACCCGATAGTTTAATGCAAGAGCCTTGCCTTGGGAGGAAAATGGGCATATGAAATACAACAGTGGCTTTCAGACATAATTTTTTTTTTTTTAAATACACCAAAATCTCAAAAACTTGTGTGGGTAGGAGGGGTCAGCTTTCTTTGCTGCTCAGCTCACTTCACAGCACACATCTGTGTTTTCTAACCACTGCCTTTTACATGAGGACACATCCCATTTTCAAGAGATGGGGTAGGAAGAGTGAATATGATGGTTAGGAATGAACGGCTGTTCCCAGCCTGTGTTGGGCACTGCTGGAACTGAGCTCTGGGGCTGGTGTAGGAACTGAAGATGTGGGAAGAGATTACCTGCGGTATTAGTTACTAATCACCTTCTCCGCAGGCTCTGAGCTTTTATTTTTGGCTTCAGCTCCATTTGTTTGGTATTTGTTTATTACTGGTGTTTAACTTTGGCAGGAGATAATGATCCCGAGGAATGCTTTGGTTTGTTGCCTGGGGGTCTGACAAGGGTGATGTGCAATTCCCAACACATTTGTGCCCTGGCTTTTCAGAGTGAGGGGATAGTGTTTGTATTAACTTGTAATGAAACATTTAAAGTTTGGGCCTGTTTAGCAAACTTGGTGTTAGAACTTCCCTATCTGTTTCAAAATTATTTTTAACTGTTGTAAGTCAAAGGACCAGACTGGAAAGGATCTTCCAGGAGTCCTCTTGATCCATAACTTGACTCAAACTGTATCTGGCTGCTCAGTGTTCTCCGTGGGCTCTGCACCACAACAGCTGCAAGTTGCTCACTTTCTTCCACATCTTCTCCTTGGGTTTGGTTTCCAATATTCTGATCACCTGTTATTGACTCTTAATCCTCACCCAACCTCTCTTATAATTCTTTCTCACCTGGGCTGTGCACAGGTAATTTGATGGCAGAGGACACGGTTTTTCTGCTGCCTCTCCTGCTGACTAAAGCCATCACCTCGTGCTTCCAATACCACGTGCACTTTTATTTCTGTGCAGTTGTTTCCTTGTCATTGCTCTGGATTTTGATTTTGGGCAGACTGTGTTCTGGCAGTGTTTGCTGTACATTGCCTTGATGTGCGATTAATGCCCTTAGGTGCTATGGTAATACAAATAATTAATGAAAGGCTCTTTAATTCTTTTTCATAATAAATGTTATGTGGCATGTTTGAAATACAGCTAAGATGGAGCCATGTGCACCAAAGTAGGGTAGTCATTCTGGTGTATTCTCTGTAGTCATTCTGGTGTATTAAAATGCACACTCTTATTATCAGTAACCTTCTATGCCCTGCAGGCATTTAAAATCCTACCATCCTGAGCAGGAATGAGAAAGTAAGGGTTGCCAAAAAGAAGCTTCTTTCATGCCAAAAACCTGTTATAATATGGGGAGGCCTCCACAGTGCTTCTCTATTCTTCTGGCCACCACTCTGAAGTTAAAATGTGTGTTCTCCAGCCCTCCTGCAGGACCTCCTGCGTGTCCACTCCCCTGTGCTGGCACCAGCATGGGGGGATTTAGTTCACTGCTCTGGCTTGGAGCTGTGTTTCAGCAGCCATGCTACCGAGCACAAAGCGCCGGAGGTCATAACGAAACACAGAGCCCACGAGTTAAGGTGCTGTTTCCTATGTGCTTTCAAGCTGTTATGATAAAAGCAGATGCAGGTACAGTTCCACACTAGGGCTTAAAGGGGATTTTGTGGAGTGCCAAACCTAGTGAGGATACTCGATTTACACATTTTTATGTGTAAAGCTGGGGAAGGTTTTTGCAGTTACAGGTTTCTCAAGCCTTATTCCTCCTCTGTGTGTGAGCAGGTGAAAACAAACTGTTAGACTTGAACAGATAAGAGAGATTATTTCCCTTTCCGTTAAGTAGCATTTCAATTCCAGCAGTGCTGGTATGGTGTGACGCTTTGCACTGACTTTAGCTTGTGTTCAGCAAGAGCACCTGGCTCAGTGTTTTAGAGTGTCTCAGTGTTTTAGGGTAACTGCTAGGGCATGATCCCTGGCAGTCACTGGAGTAGCGCAGAGGAAGGAAAAGTCACGTTGCAAAGCCTTGTTTCCTCCACGAGGAAGGCTGGATGGTGTGGCCTGAAGGGTACCTCCAGACACAGTGATAAAAAGCAGAATTGGCTTTTCACTTCAGGTATCGAACTCCATTTCTCCTTGAATGTACTCACATTTTCGTTGATTTTATCTGTTAACTACTTTTAAAAAAGAACAGACACATCATTTGAAATAAGAGACTGCTGTTGTTCTTGGCTTGTGGTGTCACCTGGAGGATCTCACCGTTGCCCTGTGGGATGGGACTGGGCCATGGTTTGCCTTGTTCCTGAGGAGGGTGAAGGCATCACCCTGGGTGAGGAGCAGCACAAGGTGTAGCAGGTTCCTGCTGGGCCCTTAGCACCCTTTTTTCCCTTGTCCTTCAACTCAGCTACACGGCATGCATTTGTTTTTAGCTCCTGGAGAAAACAAACAGCAGAGTCCAAAAAAGACAGGATCTTCTAATCTCCCATAAAAAGGCTATGGAAATTTGAAGGGAAAGGAAGGCGATAGTATCGCCTGCACTGAGCTGGCAATTATGGATCGTGGGAGGAAGTGTATAAAGCCTTATTGAGTGGAGGTAGCTGAGGTGGCTGCAGGGGCCTGCATGGTGTGAGGAAAAGGCTGGAGGAAACCCTTATCAGACCTGTTATCCTGTCTCTGTCATTCCCATACAGATTAATGAGCTCCAGGATGCCCTCAGCCGTGTTCAGACCGGGGTCTGTTTATCCCAAAATAGAAGGTTCTCTCTTGTGCCAGAGTGTCATATTCCCAGGCCAGCAGCACCATTGTGTTTTATTACCCCATTGTATTCAGGGGTTATGTCCAAACTTTTCCTCTTAGCTCCTTAATCACTGTTTTGATGGATGAGCTCCATGAGAAAAGCTGCTGCAGGGCTGCTGTCTCTGCTGAGGACTCGGCGTGGATCAAAATGGGGCTTGGCTGCCTAACTGTTCTTGCACCAGCTCTAGGCAAAGCACGGTGGAGGTCTCCCCCTTTCCTGCACAAACCCTTGGGGAAGGAGTGGGATGGGGAGCAGAGGAGCAGCTGCCCTTGCTGGCAGAGCAGGGCTGTGCTGCCCTGTCTGACCATCCTGAAGGACATTTTTGGGATGGCGCTGGGGAGGGTGAAAGCCAGTTTCATGTTTTCAGGAGCATCCCCTGCACTGCTGAACCCCAGCTGTCCTTCCCACCCCGGTGTGGAGGAGCTGGAGCCCGACAGCAGCTCCATGACGCCGCAGTCATTAATGCTGCGGGACGTGCGGCTCCTGCTGAAGGCTCCTGCCTGCTCTGCCATTCCCCTCGTGCAATCCCGGGGAATTATCCATATCTCTGACAAGAGAATAGGTTACTAATGCACCAACACAGCTGTTTTGACACTTTTGATGAATAACATTCAATACTATTAATTGGAACAATTGCTTTTCATTTAACTAAATCACTAGAATTGCTAAACTAAATTGAAACGGAATGTAATTTTGCCTCGCTCTCCTTTAATATGGGCCTCTAAATGTCTTCTCCCTGAAGAATTAGTAACTTAATCACCTACCAGTGATAACTGTTTCATAGCCCTCAGCTGGAAGGCTTTCCTGCTAAGCAGTATTGCCTGGGAGTAGAGTGCTACAACAGGGAACAAATCCCATCTCTTTCCTTTCTCCCCCTCTCTGCTGCAATATTAATCATATTAAAAATGATTCTCTTCCTCTTTCTCTGTTCCAGAAAGATCTTTATAGATCATCATAATTTCACCCCGCTCCTTTTTGCATTGTATCAATCACTTGGCATGTCTAACAGGGTGCACAACAATTATGTCTGTCTGTTATGTTAGAGATGGATTTTTGCTGTCAGTGTCTGGGAGAGGGGCTCTTGTTCATTTTCCAATAAACTTGTCATCCAGAGCACACAACACAAACAACATAGCATAATGTGGGTACCACCCTGACCAAAACTCTTGGAAGACATAGCAAGTGATTATCTGCCTTTATTTATTTATTAAAATAACCCCCAACCAATTATGGCATAAATAAAACCAGCCTGAAATGCATTTGCATTACCTTACATTTATAAGCTAAAGAGCAGGTCCTCTGGCCAGGAACTTCTGTACTCTCCAGACATAAGAGAGTGGGAAAAACTAAGGCAAATTAAATAAAAGTCAAATAGCTATAATTCAGAGCACACTAGATCCCCATTTAGGCTTTGCTTTTCTGCATGGGTGGAACAAAGTGATCTTGCTTGCAGATTAATTCACCCACCTGTTTCTCGGGTTACAGAATGAACTGGAATCTGCTGCTGGGGTTTTGCCAACATTTCCCTTCAACACTTTTAAGCTATTAATGACAAAAAGCCTTTCCTAAAAGCAGAGCTGTGCAGCCTCTTGCAGGGTTCAAGGCTGTTTTCTGAGGATGAGGTTCCCGACATGTGTTCCCACTGCAATTGAACCTATGTATGTCCCAGTCACATTCCACTGAATCAAAGAGTTGTTTTTTTGTTAATGTGTCTGACAAATTTATGTCTCTAACAGATGATGCATAGAACTGTGATGTTTCTGTGGTGCTTGAACACTTCTTTCTGTTTGTCTCAAAAATTTAGGGTTCTATAGCAAAAGGGCTAGATATTGGCTAGTTGTCTTTAGTTCTTATTTTTCCCTGTACACACCTGAAGACTCATCTGCATCTGTGGTCTTTTAAGTCATGTGAGTAGTTAATTTACTTCTCTGGGTGTTGATTTTATTTCCTGCCAGAAAAAATTCTTCCAGAAAATTAACATGGACTTCGTTCACAAATTGCTGGTGAATACCTGCAGTTGTACTAACTGTGAAAAATTGAAAAGAGTACTTCAAAGTGGATTGGAGTAAATATTCGTTGACATTAGAGAATTAATGTTTGACTAAGTGACCTAACAGAAAAAAATGTGAAGAAACAGCTACACTATTAGGTTCTTGCTTTAATCAAACTGCTGGAATTTCTGTAACTGATCCTGTTTTTCTCTTAGAAGAGTTGGACGAGCAGATCATCCTTGCTGTGGAGTGGGGACTGAAATACTGTTTTACTGCCTGCAGGACACATCTGCACCTTAGCTATGCAGCTGGGCATCCAGTTCATCTGAAATAGTATTTCTGTCCTGTTTTAAATGCTCTGTTTCTTATACCCCACTCTTATAGCCTGCTTATACCTGTGCTGAGTTTCCTACACTCTGTACAACATGCCACAGTCCTAAGGATTATTGTAGAGAGGGAGTCATGGCTAGGGGTGGCCTAAGAAGAAAGCTCACTAAAGCCTGAAATTCTTCTGCATATGGCAGTGATTTACAGAGATCCATTGACTCACAGTCTGGCCACTCACAAGGTATTTCTAAACATAACCGAGTTTAGACCAGTATCTGGGAGGGGAAAGGGAAGTGTGATAAAGCAAATGATGGAAACTTGCAGCTAGAAGTGTTTTGGCAGCTGAGGCTGGAGCAGTGCTGCTTGAAAGATGAGCACTCTGTGAATTGAGGGCATCTCAGGAGAAGTAAATCTGCCTTTTCCAACACAGACTGAGCACTGGCCCAAAGACCCCGGGTAAATAAGAATCAAACTTCACTACAGGACATTTATGTGGTCATGATTTATTGGTGCTCTCAAAGCCTTTGAACCTTTGCAGCCCTTTGGGGGAAATGGTGTGTTACAGGGGCTTAAATAAATAAATAAAAAATAAGAAGAAATACATGCCTAAAGCTACAGGAAAAACCTATTGTGCCATTTGTTCCAAAAGCCTTGACACGTTCAGGGCTTTTTCCTGAATTTGACTTTTTTTCTTTTCTATTTTTTTTATAGGATTTTGGTCAGTCAGCCAGTGCTGTAGGAAATAAAACAACTCTTTGACAGATTCTTGTTTCTCAGTCCCTTTCCCAGCAACTTCCCCCTCTGGTAAAGTGAACTGAGCTGCAGGATTCTGATGGAAAAATCAAACAAACCGGCCGAGCATGGCTGAGAAGTAATAGAAAACTACTTGGATCTCAAGGCCCTGCCAGTACAAGTTTAACATAGTGTTGTTCCTTCAGCAAATGTCAAATATCCTTTTCCATTTTCTGCAATGTATCGTGTCCTTGGTTCGTCATCCTGTGAGCAGCCTTTGGTGCTGACTGCTCGCGATGTAGCAGTCACCTCTTAGCAGAGACTCCCTCTGTGCAGCTCACCTTGCTGTCACAGAATCACAGACTGGTTGGCTTGGAAGGGACCTTAAAGCTCATCCAGTCCCAGCCCCTGCCATGGGCAGGGACACCTTCCACTGTCCCAGGCTGCTCCAAGCCATGTCTGGCCTGGCCTTGGGCACTTCCAGGGATCTAGGGGCAGCCACAGCTTCTCTGACCCTGTGCCAGGGCCTTGCCATCCTCACAGGGAACAATTTCTAACATCCAACCTAAATCTTTTCTTTCTTTTAGTCTTTTAAATACTCTCCCCTTGTCCTATCACTATTTGCCTCTGTAGGAAGTTCCCCTCCAGATCTTCTGTGGCCTCTTTAAGTACTGAAAAGCCTCTAAGGTCTCTCTGAAGCCTTGTCTTCTCCAGGCCCAGTGACCCATTGCTCTCAGCCTGTCTCCAAAGCAGAGGTGCTCCATCTCTCTGATCATCTTTTTGACTTCTTCTGGACTTGCTCCTGTGCTCCAGGAGGGTACAAAGGCACTTGGAATAAAATGAAGAATATTAATATTACTGTGGGAATATTTTAGATATATTTCTAAACAATGTTGAGATTAGCTGAAGTTTGCAAACCTCTGAGAGAAATGTTGGAACAGTTGAGGCAGAGGGAGGCAACAGGGAGAAGTTTCCTGTGTGAAGGGGCTCAGCATGGCTCCTATATCCACTCTTCTGTGCCTCTTCCAGGAGCCTTCCTCTGTGGTTTCTCATTCTTGGTGTGCTCTGCCTCCTCTAGCTGTTCCAAGGAGTTGACAGTGGATGGGAGCAGGGCTGGCTGCAGAGCTGGCTGTGCTCTCTGCAGTCGGGTGTAGCTGGCTGGGAGCAGCGCGTGTGTCCGTCTGTGGCTGAGAGCTCTGCTGCGAGTCTCTCCTGTTGGATCCTCAGGGAGCCTCCCCTGTGTGCAGCTCTGGAGCACGTCCCCCTGTCCTCAGAACACGAGTGCGTGCCGGCGGTTAATGACAAACGCTGGAAGCTGAGTCCCAGGAGATGATTAAACCCCACGAGCCAATTAAAAGGAGTGTAATTACACAGCAGGGACAAGTTGTTAAACAAGCTAGAGGTTATTGTCCTTCAAGTCAACGTACTGGAACAGCCAAGAAAAGCCTACCAGGAAAAACTGGCAGAGAGTTTTGCTTGGCCTAAGGTTTTGTTCGGGGAGGAGTGGGCTAATAGAGCGTTTTGCCTTTTGTCTGTGTTCCTATGTGATAAGTACTTAGGGCAGAGTCAGTCAGCTGAGCTGCTCCTGGACTGGCGTATGGAAAGCTAAGCTGAAATGCTTCCCTAGGCATGAATTCCCTCTGCTGGGGGAAAGGTGTGGGCAGATCAGCACAGCCAGTGTGTGGCTGGCACAAGCTGGAATGTGTCTGAGGCTGTGGCGTTGTTCCCAGCCATGCTCCAAGAGGAATTTCTTGCAGAGAGTACACTCGGGGATAATTTATGGAGTCTGATGAATTCTGTGCTTTTATCTGCTCCTGAGTGTCTGCAGAACTTGCAGCATGATGGTAGCACAGCTGGTGGTTGAAAAAAGTTGGTTTAACTTTTTTGGCTTGACTTGAGTACAGGGAAGGAGTTTGGAATTAGCAGATGCAGGTGTTGGAGGAAATGAGTCACATCCCACTGTTTCTGCACATATCCCATCACAGGTGTGTGTAAGGCTAAATCTACCTCATCCTGCCTTGGAGTGGTCTTTTTTTAATAAGGATCTTGGGAAATTTCAGCAGGTACCTCCAGCTAGTGGAGAAATGAGCAGAAAATGTTAATTGCCTGTCAGTCCCATGTGTCCTGACCACTAGGTGACATCACACACTCAGCGTATTTTGTGAGCATTTCCAGTGGGATTGTTCACACCTGACTTGTAAGCTCGCTTTTGCTAATGCAAGATACAAGTCTGTTTTTCCAGCCATGTTTTCACTTGAACTCCGTGTAAAAACAAAAAAACCTGAAGAGAGTGGATTTTAGCATAGAGCAAATCAATGTTCTGAAAATGAGATGGTTTCTCAGGTAGAAATTAAAATAGTTCTGTTCCACCGTTCGTCAAATTGGTGGAAAACCACAGAAATGTCACAGATTTCGCCAAGTTCTGTTCTCAAATGCTTGTCTATGCAGCCTGTGATCACTAAAATCCTCTTTTTGTCAAGATGACTGTAACCAATAGTTTTCAAAATGCCCAGAATCAGAATGTTTTAATAGTTTTTAGATTTTAAAATATTGGAGAGAAAGGGTGAGGCTAAGCCTCACAACTCCTCTTACAAAATCAGGGTGGCTAAAGGATTTTGCAATTAATTTTTTACCATGTCACAGGGCATGTTTGTTTGCTTGTGTATTCAGGCCTGAGCCTGTAGTTAAGAAAACAAATGCAAACATCATTAGGACAAACATCTCCAGAGGACAGAAGTTTCACTCAGCTGTGAAAAGTAACAACTGGGCACCCAAACTCAGCATGGGGAAAGTACCTGTAACCTGCTAATGTCTAGGGGTAGGCTGGGTCCACTGTGGGGATTTAGTCCCAGCATCCCAACTGAAAAAGCAGCTGCTCCTGTTGGAAAATCCCCATGGATCAGCTTCTCAGTCAAGGTCAAATCCCCATCTTCTGTAGTTTTCTTGGCCGTTATTTCAGGTGATAGATGCGCTATTGACTGGCAGCAATGACAGAGCTTGGAATGATGGGGGAACTGAGGCATATTCAACACACTGGCACACAGCTAACTCATGCTAATGTTCAATAATCCTATCCTGCTGCTACACTCTAATGGCTGTGGGCTTGATAGAGCCCCCTCATTGAACTGGTGTATTTCTTATGGGCCTGCCCGCCCATCCTTCATGAATTTTTATTAAACAAAACTGTAAGCGGATTGATTTTGTACTCCTTTATTGCATTTTTATTTAATTCCTTTCAATGGTGGAGCCTCCATCATGTTATCTCGACGTAAATCATGCTGGGGCAGCATGCCAAAAAAATAAAAAGACTACAGGATCATACTTGCATCCAGCGTAAATTTTACTCCTATAACCTTTATTAGTGTAGATTCATTGATTTTTCCCGACTCCCCCCTTCTCTTCCCCATCCTTCCTTTTGGTTAGACTTAGGTCAGAACCTGACAGCTCTCTTTTTGAATAGAGGAGGACAGACTCTAATTTTTAATGTTAAACAATAAAAAAAGTAGTTTAGGTTGATTAATCAAGACCAATTTTTTTTTCTTTCTTCCATTTTGTGCCCAGCCAAGAAAATAGTTGTGGTGCCAGTAGATCATGGGAAGTCCGAGCTGTGTTGGCTGTGGGATTGCAGGAGGAGATGTCTTCTGGAGAGCAGCAAACAGAGGTTTGCTCTCACATAACCTCTCGGGGAGTGTGTATGAGATGGTTTGGCTGTCCAGCCCTTCTTGTGGCAGATTTGCATTACTGAGCAGCATTTTCTGTCCTGAATTCCTTTTGTTGCTTCTCACCATCTTTGTGGGGTCTTCAAGCTGTCAGCAGTGAATAATTGATTCTCTTTTAAAGTAGGAGATCCTGTGTTATGGACTGATCCTCATGCCTTTCCACTCAAGACCACCAAAAAATGAGTTTGAACACTATCCATAAATACACCACATTTCTGTGGCTTTCTATAAAATACACTTGGTAGATAAAGAAGGCACCAGTAGGTGGCATGGGAGAATTTACAGCGTAGTTCCAGCTGCAGTTTTGGTAGACTATAAATTGCTAACTTTAATTTTTAAACCACGGCAGTGTCTCCCATAATGCCTGTTTGATTCACTGGCACTGCAGGAAGCACTGCAGGAAGGGGCTCCACCATCCATTGACTAGTTTGACTATGGATAACAAAACAGGATGCTAAAGCTGGCCCTGTGTTGCATGGGGGATGTCTCTTGCTGCCCCTCGTTTCTGGTTGGTTGTTGTCATGCACATTCCTGATCTGGAAGCAGGTCTAGGTTGGATTCATATTGCTTCTTTAAGCTAGAGGTGCTTGACTATAGGTAGTTGCACAACATAAAACATGGTCAAAAGAAGATCTTCCGGAGGAAAACCGGTTGAAATGGAAACAGGAGGTCCCTGGCTTTTCTGAGTTAATGTCATTTGGTTGGTTTGGGTTAAGGCTTACTTAGCCTTGAGATGGGCTTCTGACTAAACTGTCTTGTAGTCAAGAGGCTTTGTCCTTAAAAAGAAGTCACAATCAGCAGAAAAGCACTTTGTTGGTTCATTTCTTCCTGTTAAGATTAAACAAACAGACAGAAATATTTGAAAGTTAGTAATCTTTGTGTCTTAGTTCTTCACTAGTACTTATTAGTGCTAATAATTGCTAGTCATGGTTCCCATGGTGGGACTTGTTCAGAAACAAAACAAGGCATGCGCTCTTGTCCCAAAAGTACAAAGGGTTTAAATGTCAGATAAGAACCAGAAGGTGATTCATTGAAGAAGAAACACTGAGGAAGAACAATTCAGTGATGTTACTGTTCATTAAAATGGCTAAACACACGATTTTCAGAGGTCACTGAACATCCACTAAGCAGACAGCTCTTTTCAACTTAGCTAAAATAGAGTCTAAAAGTGTTTAGCTGCTTTCTTAACTCAGTTATGTATGAGTTGCTTTCTTAACTCAGTTATGTATGAGTTCAGTTATGAACCCTTGTGGTTCTCTAGCTCTCGGTGCTACCAGCTTATTTTCCCATACAAACTTGATAGAAGCATTTTGATTAAAGAGGGTCTGAAATGGGTAAGTAGTGCAGCTTGCTTGATGTTCTGGGCAGTCTAAAAGAAAAATATTCAGAAACAAGCCAGGAGCTCTTCAGTTGCTGATGGTTTGCATTGTCCTGTCTAGTCCTTGCAACAGATACATTCCAGATCCTTGTACAAACAGATCAATTTGTGGCTGAGTTCTCCAGGGGGCTTTTCATTTTAAAATGTAAAATGACCAATGGTTTGCAAATATTTCTGGGTCAATTTACTGTCAGGGAGAAAGGAACAACATTTTTGAGGGGGTAGGGGAGAGAAATGGTGGGACTTCTCCTTTGGTTAGTAAATAGTACATGTCAGGAATAGTCAATCTGCATGGGGTTAATGCACTGGTTGTTTATAGTGGTTAAGAAAAGAGTGTTTCTTACAGGAATCACGGTATTAATCAGAAAAGAAAAATGGCAATCGGGAAAGCTAATGACATTCCTGTTGATTTGATTATAACATTAAGATTGTTTAAAGCTGTCATTTCTGATTTTGTTAAAAGAAATAACAAAAGTTAGATCCATAGCTTAGTGATTTAGAATATTTGAAACATCAAGGAGAAAACTCTCAGGCCATTAGAGATGCTCTGCATTTAATGCATGTTTGGGAAAGGGAAATGGATTGCCTCCTTCATGTTAAATTAGCATAGAGGGACTTGGACTGTCTTGACCTTTTCTTAACCTTGTATACTCGAATTTTAGAATGAACTTTCAGGGTTTACCCCGTGAGGGAAGAACAATAAATTGCTGGCTTGGGAGGGAAATGGGAATATATATAAAAGTCAAAGTGGTGGCTGGAGAGAAAATGTGATGTGGCTGTTTTCTGCTCTGACTCGGTTCACCTTTGGTAAGTCACGTCAGGTGTCCAAGCACTTTATTCATTAAAAAGCCCACAAATGGAACAGTTTTGTCCCTCAGTCTTGAGAGATTCAGGAATGTTTTGAAGTACTCTTGTGATGTTGAAGACAATATATCGTATGAAAACAAAGCTGCAGTTACCCAATATATTATGTTTAAAATGAGTCCTTTTGGTGCGAATGGTTTTTTAAATATGTTAGGCTTTTACTTTCATCCTTCTCTGCATGCCAAGGAAGCAGGAGACCCCCAGGGACTATTGCTTGTCTAATGTGAGCCATCTAATCGGCATTAAAGTCTGTGATTGTTTTGGGATGCAGACCAATGTGGCCTTACTGACAGATGTTCAGAAAACTTCATGGGCATCCTTTAGTGGAGGTGGAGCTGCTGCCTTGGCAGCAAGGCTCAAAAGAGGCAGGCAGGTGAAGGTAGAGCTGTTATTTCTGCAGAGGAAAAGCAGAGTTTGCACAGTGCAAGGTCACATGCACCTCCAAACGTTTGTGAGCCGTTTTGCTCATGTGCGATTCGGACCTCCCAGACCCCGGACTCTCACGTTAATGCAGAAACCTCAGTGGATTGAGTGGAGTTTTGAAGCTCTTTGCCTGGATCTTGTGTCTCTCTGCCCTAGACTCCTTGTTGCAGTGTAATCCCACAGTCTGGCAAGCTCCATAATAAGTGCAGATAGATGAGTGTGTGTACATCTCCATTAACATGACTGTGCAGGCTAATGATGGGGACCTCCTGCTGCTCTCCGCTTGTTTTCTGTTGATTGTTATGTAATGTTCGGCAGCGGGAGGTAAATTCCTCTCCAATTTTGAGGCCCGTTGCAGCATGCAAACCCCACTGTGAGAAGTCACGGTGATTGAGCTTTCGAATCAAGTCCCATGCTGGTAACTATAAATCAGGCCTATTATACACTGCGCCCGACAGCCGGAAACCTCCGCGCTGCCTGTGGCACAGCGGAGGCTTGGAGCCGCACCGGAGTTTGTTTTGTAACTGCGAGCGCTTGTGCCTTTGAAAGCCTCTGATTGAAATTTGGTGGGATGTTTTCGCTCCTTCAGATGAAGGCCCGAGGCTGCTCGGGGTGCTGAAGGTCAAGCTGATGCTCAGGATGTGCCTTTGAAGAGCTGCTCCTGCTCTGCACGCTGGGCTGTGCGAGTGCGGGGCTGGGGCTGTGGGAGCTGTTTTGGTGGTGGAGTTTGCTCCAGCTGCTCTTTGCTTGTCTTTCCAGGCAGGATCTATGGCTCTGAATAAGCTGCATTCTCCACTCTAGTAAGGACAAAGTGATGCGTGTGGGGATAAGGAGTATCCCTATATTACAGTGGGGTAATTTGGGTGAGGTTGTGGATGTGCAAAGGCAGGAGAGAATACCAGGAGCCTTCCTGAGCTCTCTCAGCACAGGCTATAGAGCCCCTTTGTGAGTCCAGCAAATCTGGAAGTCATTAATGTTACTGCTCCTTCCTCCAGTGCAATGAGTTGGGTTAAGGCTGAGTGGGCATGGGGCAGTAAAACAGAGTTTGAAACAGCTGAGCTGGGTTATTGCATGATTTATCCGGTGAAATTCCATGGTCTTTGCCTACCTTTGCAGGGAGAGAACTTAGCTGTATCTAGGTCTAGTTTCATAGATTGCAAGCCTTCCATCTTAAGCTTGTTTTCACTTGTTCCTGGTCTCAGTTTTTTGTCAGTGTTACTGAATAAAAAACAAACCATTTCAGTGTTGTGTGTGGAAAAGAGGCATTTCTGTGAGCTTCAAAACTTCTGGAGGTCAAGCTGCCTTCTGCAAGCATGTGGGAAACAGGAAGATTTCTACTGACTATGCCCTGTTCTTTTAAATGCTAGAAAAAACAGGATGTAAGCATTTAATTTCTAATATTGCAGTTTGTATCCTCAATAGTAGACAATTCTTTGACAGTTGTAATGAATGCAAAGCAACTCAACATCTCTCTGTGGCCAGGCTGAGCAGATGGGTGAACTCAACACAGCTTGAGCTGCTGAACTTGATCTCTTAGTTCCTGCAACAATCTCACACAGTGCTACAGAGCCCCCAGATTCAATTCTTAGTGCTGCAGCCTGATGCTAGAACTATTTTTGGCTTTGTAAAGCTTAGAGAGGGGTTTTGACTCAGGACGGATGGAACGTACAGCTAAAAAGCAAGGCAGTCAGGATATTTGCCCTTTGGGAAGCAGCATTTCCCTGTGTGCCATTGGCTTGGAGCTCTCGCGCTTTTCCCACTTCCCTTTGTACTGCTGAACCTTGCAAGGTTGTTACAAAGCTTAATTTATAGAGTACCTTGAAAATACATGGCCAGATCCTCAGCTGGTGTAATCTGGCATGACTCCATTGGACTGAGCAGATCCATGCTGGAGTATAAAACCTGGGAATTTGGCTTGTGAGTGCTCTTGCTAAGCAGCATTTTGTGCCCAGGACAAGCCCTAGGTGAAGGTTATATTCAGCTCCCTTACCAAAGGAGCTGGCCACAAAGTAGATCCAAATAGTTGAGTGACAGGCCCCCAGTATAAAATTTGTGGTTTATCCCTGTTTAATAGTCAAAGATTAGCAAGCATCCAGGTAGAGATATATGGTCTAGTCAGCATCTGATGGGCTAATGATGAATGGGAGCTTGAGAGAGGCTTCAGATTAGCTTCACATGCATAAATATCACATGTCAGTGACAAGGACACTGGAGGTCACTGAATTGTATTTGTGCTCATTCATGGCCTTTATAAACTCTGTACTACTTGAGTGTGTTCCCTCCAGGACAAAGGGAGGCATGGTCAGATGTCATTGTAGCTGGAAACCTTGTAATATGTGTTAGTTCTGTGGAGTGCACGGTATACAAATAAGTATTTAAAATATTTATGTGGTCCTATTATTCCCTTTGCCTTCCCCTTTTTATGTTTCTTTCAACTCTTTCCCTACGTCACACTATTTTCTCACTTCCTGAAGTTACAGGGGAAAAAAGCTGCCAGATCATTCTGACTTCCCCTTTACAAATGCTAATAAACTCATTTTATAGTGCATTTTCTAGTCTAATTGCAGGTTATACACCAAAACCTTACTTAAGAAGACTTGTAAAATGAATGTTGTAGTCTTTGAGTGTATTTTAACTTTCAACAGTATCAGTTAATGAAAACAACAGTCAAGCAATGATGAAAACTTCAGCTATTAGAAAGCCCAAACCTGAAAAATTAAGGCTGGCTCATTCAGATAAGACAATCTTACTTAAGTGAATTTTTTTAGTTTCTAACATTGTGTTAATGTTAACTTTAGAGTTAATGTTTTTAACTCTAAAGGAGTTAACACTGGGAGGATGCTAATAATTGTTAATGATAATTCTTTGGGATACTGGGAGAGAAGCTCTGATTAGCAGACAGGCCCAGGCTACTCTTACTGCTAGCCTTGTCCTTGCATATTAGGACATGTGGATAATTGAAACCTTTCCCCTCTGACTGATCTCAAGCTTTGCTAATTTGGCTGTCATTGTGTAAGCTGTTGTCAATTAGCATTGGGGTTTTCCATGTTGTTTATTTCAGAAGCATAAGAATAACAATAAAAGCAAGTGCCGGCCCATGAAGCATTTGGAAGCGTTGGGAGAAACCCCAGTTGTTGTGTTCTGCTGTTCTTTGATGTTAGGAGACACAGAGCATGCACATTTGCTGTTGTCCCAGATAGAGAGCACACTGAGTTTGTGTGCCTTTGTCCCTAATCCCTAGAAATTGGTGTCACTTGTTTTATCTCAGGGTTTTCAGAGAATTGGCACAGAAAATTTGCCTAATGGAGCTAATAATTACACCTCGATGTTAACTAAGAAAGAGACCAAAAGCTTCTGGAAAACTCATCAACCTTGTCCTCAACACCTAAGACAACACCAAGCCTTGGGGAAGGAAGGTGAAGAGGAGGTCTCAGCTGAGCTGAGAACTGGCTGGGATGGGAAGGGGACCTTCAGCTTCCTCAGTGGGCACGTGGCCTGGGAGGAGGCCAGCAAAGGAGCGAGCTACTGCTTGTTTGCCTCCGAGCAGGAAGGCAGGGCTGGCAAAATGCAGCTGCCAGCTTTGACTGACCTCAACCAACCTAGGCTTGCCTGAGGCCATCTGCAACTGGAATATCTGCTTTCTCAGCACACTTATGGAGCTGCAGAAGGGCAGAGGATTAGGCAAGGAGACACTGAAAATGTAGGACTTGGGAAACTGTGAATCGTGTTTCTACTTAGCAGATAATTTGAAGTTAATAATAGTTTCAGATAATTTGAAAGTGGAGGCAAAATTGCTCAAATTGTGGTGAAGTGAAAGAGGAGCTGGAAGTTGAGCCAGTTCAGCATGAGGAGAGTGAGGAGGCTCTGCTGGGCCCTCTGCATGGCAGTGAAGGGGGAGATGCTGTGATCTACTGTCCCCAGTCACGGGGTGACCAGAGCTCAGAGTTAGCACAGCCTGGCACAGTGCTGGGATGGCATTGCCCTCCTCCTCTCCCTCTCAGCTCAGGATTGTACAAAACATTCCCAGCATAGCTGCTCTGTTTCAGCCCCTCGGGCTCAGACAAGTCTGTCTGAATCTAATAGATTACTGTAGTACAAATTGTATTGGCACCAGTCCTAGTTAGTGTTGGGTGCTGGAAAGGCGCGTACGGCACGCAGCGAGCAGCTCTGATAAACCCATCGCGTATTTCTATGGAAATAGGAGTACACTGTTGTTCTGCAAGGAAGAAAATATATTAATATTTTACTGCAGTGACATCTTGTAAATATTACAAGCATTTGTCACGTTTTTTCCTGAGCACATTTTGCAGCAGTAGGAAGAACAATATTTGAATGAAAAGACACTTTTGCTTGGAAATATCACTGGATATTAATATCCAGGATTTTTCTATTTTTCTTTTTTTTGGGGGGGGGGGGGGGAGCATGGGAAGTATTTCCCTTTGGATTAATTTGTTTTGCTGTCTCTTTTGCAATACTGTCTGCAGTGCAGAGTGGTCCTGAAAGAGAGAATGCCTGTTAACAGCATTTCATTGGGATAACCTTTAACTGATCAGTTTATCATCAGTAATCATGTAAACACATTAAATATGGATATGAGAAGGGGTGAGACCCAACTTTTTCAATAAAAGAATGGTGTACCTGAAAACATACACATATATATATTAATTTTCTTCTTTCTTCTGGATCAGATAGTTGAGGCCCTTTGTACTAAAACATATGAAAGCTGAAACGGAGATACTTTGAATATTCATAGTTACAATCTGCCCCTATCAACATGATTTTCTTTCTGCACTTAGGAGATTAGAATTTATCCCAGATGGGTTTATATTGTCAAGGAGGTTGAAGGGGCTTGAAACTGCCAAGTCAGTCTTGGGTGCCAGGGCCACACAACGTAGGTGTGAGAGCACAGAGATTTTCTTTGAGAACAGTGTTGGAGCTGGCACCCAGCAGCGGGCAAGGGCTGCCCTCAGCTATTCCCAGCTATTACTTTCTGCTTTCTGTCTGAGTCACTTGCCAGTGAAGGCTTGCTGACCAGTTTGTGTTTTCAAAGTGATTATATCATCTGGTTCTGAGGTATTATATACTTGTGGTGTCCAGGCAGGATTTCTGACAGCGCTGACTTCTTTGTGCCCAGAAATCGTTTTACACAGACTGCATGACAGGAAGTAGGGAAACTTCTTACTCTGAAAGGGACTCCTTTAAAAGTTTTCCTAATTCTGCCTTGTAGACAGCACCAATCAAAAAGGCAAACCTTTAGTCAAATTTAATAACCAAACCTCATTTGATGTATAATTATCACTGAAGGATGATGCTTAATCATGGACATTCCTTAATTTGGAATGTAAATTTATTGTAAAATACAAGCTTTTAAAATCAGAGGCCTTTTGGTTGAACAGAATATGGAGATACACAGCTTGTTCTTATTTTACTTCTGGCTGTAGAGAATAACTCCCATGGTGGGCAGGGGTTTATAGATGCAGAGGGTGCTGTAAAGAAGATATTTGAAGATAAGATACAAACTTGTTGCAAACTTGGGTATAGCTCCACCTGAATTCAGTTCTGTCACATCAGACTAAATTGCTGAATTATCATTGTTCTCACTATCTCTCAGTTTGAAAGCAAAGCACAAAAATTTGTGGTGGTGTTGTTTTTTTTTTAGGGAAACATTATTGATTTTTCTTTTGAAACTATGTTCTAGTTCTACTTTCACTCTTTTTCATTAAGTATTAGAGTAGCATACATTGGAATCACAAATCAGTTAGGGTTTATTTTTGTTTTAAATACACAGAAAACTTAGACTAATTTTATTTTTTTATTTTAGCTGTGCTTTAACTGGAGCAGAGCCAAGTTTGGGCATTTCAAAATGAGCTTCCTTTTGTTTGGCACAATTCTTGACAGGTTGGTCAGGTCCACGATAGTCTAAATATTGGTGTAATGCATTTTATGCACCATCCAACATACAGAATAATGCTATTACGTTGTGAGCTCAAGGCTATTAAGTCTGTTGAACTTGAGAAACGGCAGCTTCCTTCAGCAGCTGAAATGAATTTGGCACCACACCAGTTCCTGTGGAAATTATAAGAATGTGCAGGACCCTTCTGCTTCAGACCTGTGGATCAGAACAGAAGGTCACCACTCATTTACATTGCGGGTGAAAAGGCACTTCAGGAAGCATGAAAACTCTCAAATGTTGCCATCTCCACCCTTCTAGCTGGAAAAACCACATTTTTTAAAAAAGTCTCCATGCTGAGCATTCTCTGGCTGTACTTCAAATGCAGGAAAGCAGTCCTGCGTCTAGAGGAAAACCCTAAATAATGAAAATTTTGTCAGCAAAGTGATGTAGGCCAGGGGGAAGCTAAGGGTCAACCAGAAGTGAAAAATATAATGATTAATACAAGAAAGAAACCTGTGTTTTTTGAGCCATAAAATAGATTATATTTGGTTCCTTAAACTGTGATTAGGACAGAATGTAGCTTACACTCCTAATTGTTGGATTTAGTTTTAGTATTTGTGTGTAGGAAACTTTTTGAATGCAAAAGTTTTTCTCAAGGCTAACTGTTAAGGTTCAAATGTTGTGTGCACACATTATGGATCAGCTCCTAACTATCTGTAAAAGATCTCTCCACCTAAATAAATAGGGAAATTCCACTTCTGGCAGCAAAGATAAATAGCAGGAAGATGGGAACGCCATTACCCCAGAAGGACAGTGCTGTTCATAATGTGTGTGCCTTTGCTGTTAGAATCCAGCATCTTCTTGAAACCTCTTCAGGTGCTTTAATAAGGCTGTTCTCAAACAAAAATCCTGCTTTTTCCAGCTACAGGGCAGGACTGGTTTGTAACCAGCCAGCTTGGAGCCCGGACAGTGTTACCACTCACATCTGGCTGTGTCTCATCATTGCACAGATTTGAGCCTGAGCCTGAGCCTGGCACTGGCTCACAACTGGACCTGGTCTAAAGCTCTGTCCCACGGGCTGAATGGCTGCAGAAATATGCCTGCTGAATTTAAAGTTGGATTTATCTTTATTGTTTTGAAACAGCAGGTTTTTTCAGCTCTAAAAAGTGAGAATTTTTTTTTGCAAGTAGAACAGGCATATATAATGTTCTACCTCATTTATCTGAATTCAAACTATGCATTATATATGTGAAAATATGTTGTATTTCCCCAAGTCACTTGAAATAGGAACAGAAAATTTATGTCTTCTCTTAGTGCTAATATGTAACATTTCCTGTGCTTAAATGAGTTGTCTTGATATCTGGAGAGGTAAGAGTTGATAGTAGTACTAAATTCAGGAAAGCAAAACATAGCAGGGTCATCTGTTCTTCAGAAGAATTGAGGGGCTATGGAACTGCAAAAAGAGTCAGCCAGGGGCACAGTTCCCAAGCCTGGAGCACCGAACTGGACTGATTCCACAGTGTTTTGATGCTGGCTGAAGGAATCACTGAACTGCTAAAAGCAGTTGGAAAATAAAAAATGTAAACTCTCTCCCCCCAGTCAACAAAATAACAACCCCCAAAGTTACAAGGTAGGTTAGATGCCTATTTTGGTGCCTACTGAGAAGGATGAGAATTTTTTACTTGCTCATGAGGCCCAGCCCAAGTCCACAGGGATGGAATTCATCTAAACTGCAGGCTGTGCCTTGGGGCTCTGTGTTGTCCTCCATGAACAGCCAACGTGTAGCATTGTGAAACAGGCACTTCTGGAATGGGGTTTACCGTCCTCATTAGAAGAAAATAACTGTTCTGAAAACACCATTTTTGCCTACTGATCATGAAAGGGAACTCGATAATGTCCTGCATGTAGATGTCCCTATTTTAATTGTTTCAGTTTGCTGAGATGAATTCTGTGCTCAGCAACTGGATCAAGATTACAATGGGAAGTGGGGGTGTGACATAGCAGAGAGACTGGAGACCCTTAGCGCTTGGACACCAGGTTGCACGTCTATCTCCTGATTTCTTTCACCTATTTTATGTGCATGCTGTTTTTGAGGAGTAATATGGAGGTAAACCCAGCCAGGATGTGCTGCCAGGGGCTCCTTCAAGGGAGTGCCCGAGCACATCTGGCTTGTGGTGTGTACCTTGAGGCTGATCCTGTTGGTTCAGTTGAGCTGCGTGTGCATAAATTGTGGTTTAGAACTTGCTCCCAATGCAGAGGCAGGGATCAGTGTTTCAGGTGCTGAACTTTCCTTTGAAATCCCTACAAGAAGGATGCCTGCAATTAAGGGCAAGAGCAACCAAGCTGAGACAGATCAGAAACCTGTGCACTATCTTTGAATTACCTTTGTTTTACTCAAGTCCCCAAGGCGGTGTAACCAAAGCCTTTTAAAATATCATCAGACAATTCTTTAAGCAGTCTGATTTTGCCACCTCCCAACAAAAGGAAAAAGGATAACTTTGAAATGCAGAATCTTAAAGATGCCTGTCTCCCTCTCTTATTTCAAAGGAAAGGGTAAGGGGGAGCATTGAGGCTTTTTGTCAATTGGCCCTTATTGGATCATTGCAGTTTTTGTAGGACCCACATTAAGTACAGTCCAGGTACTCTGCAGGTCGAGACACGGTGCTAAAAGGATTACCATTTTAAATACAAGGGTCAGTCTCTTCCACCCTCTGGATATGAGCTAGAGGTGGTGCTCAATTCCTTGTTAGGAGGGAAAAACTGACTGACAGGAAAGAGTTATCTGTCTCAAATTATCACACAAATAAGTCTGCGCTTCATTCTAAAAGCATTCGCTGCTCTCTCGTTTCACTGGAGCCCCCTACAAGTGCTCTCGTGAGCCAGTGTTGCAGGATCAATTTGTTCTCAGTTGCAGGAAAGCTGAAAGGAAAATGGACACCTTCTCTTACGTGTATTGCTGGCAAGGTGCTCGTGGGTGTAGGCACAGGGCGGGAGCAATGCCTGCTCTACAGGAAGCTTTATTTATTGCCAGTGCTGGAACTACAACCAAGCCTTCCTAAAGGTGACTAATTTTTTTGTCTTTAATGCGTGATACTTCAATTGAACAGTTGTGATGTTAAGTGTGTGCTTTGCTAAACTGGGGCCTTGTTTCGGGAGAGGGGACTATTCTTAAGCTTCTGGTACATGAAGAGTATTTCCCATTAAATCATAAATTATTTACATTCAGGTCTAGCAAAATCCCCTCTGATTTAGAGTGATGTATGGGAGAGTTAGACCTATAAACTTAGCTTGAATAATTCTTCTGGTAGGTCTGGAAATATTTGAACTCATTCATTTTCTTTTTATAGTACTGTAAATTTAAAGAATTTAATTTTTTAAAAACTTGTTCCTTGTGCTCTGTCATATAACTTAACTGTCAGAGATTGGACCCATAAGCACCCCCTGCAACATTTGCAGGTACATGTTCATCTGACATGGATCAGTTTGGCATGGATCTTACAGCAAGCCACAAAGAAATTGTGGGGGGACAGAGCCAAGTGATGGCTTTGGCATGGTCGAAGAACAACCTGGATGCATGACTGTGAGGACAAGGTCATTTGTCATTAATTCATTCCAGTCTGTAATGTTTGGCTCCATCCTGTCAGGTGCTGTGGGTATAATATCTTCAGGAGCCAAGGGTTTTGTCTCTGAGCCTCAGTTTCCCTCAAATCAAATGCGCATGTCCTTGACCTCACCATTATGGAGCTCTGAAACTGTTAGAAGGAAAATGTTGCACCCTAAAGCAAACTTGCACAACCCCTCAGAGTCCCCAGCACTAATGGGAGGTTCCCTGGGCATTCCCAGCCTTTGGAATTCCTCTTGAGTTCCCCCCAGTCCCTCACAGCTGGATGTCATGCCTTTGGAAGGAGGCAGCACTGCCTCTCCCAGGCTGTTGGCTGAACATGGCACAGACATACAGGATGGGAGGTGTCAGGCTGGAAGACCTTGAGAAGAAGTGGGAATGGAAGGTGCTGTGGTTTGCTCCTGTGTGTACACAGGGATCGGTCTCGGTGCGTCCCTTGGGTTTCAAGGGCGTGTAGAGCTCCGTAGCTTCCCGATTATTTGTGGTGTGAGGGCTGTGCCAAGAGTCAAAATAGACTTTGCTGCTTGGAAAGCATCCCAATGTGGCAATACCAACATAAGGAGATGAATAATACAGTAATTCTTTATCTTGAAGGCTGAAAGGGAATTGTAAATAATGGCAGAAGTGGGAATTCGTGTAGAGAGATCAAATCTAACTCCACTAGAGTGTCAGTACTCAGTTATAGAAGAAGGTGATGAAGCAAAGGCTTTTTTTTATTAGAGATTACTTTTATCAATGACTATTCCAACAGAAGTTAACAAAAAGAAAATTTAAAAAAAAATGTTTTGTGCATTTCTACACAATAATTAAGCACATAGATGAGCTAAGTCTGGGTTTTGAACAGTGGTGAGTGACTTTGTGTGATCTGGATGTTCTGGGAATGTTATTTAGGCTTCTAAATTACTCCAGTAGTTGTAATATCTTCTCTTCCTCTGTAGAGCTAAATGAGATGTGAGTGGCACTTTTTTTTTTTTTTTTTTTGGGGCCCTTTCCCAGTTTTACATCTTAAAATGTTTACTGTAGCATCTTGAAGAAGTAGAGAAGGCTGCAGGAGCCTCAAAGGAGCCAGATAATTTGCAATCTCTTGTTTCTAAGCAGTGCTTTGCTGTGACCTATCACTAGGTTTTGCATGTCTGATCAATAAAGGTGCTGCCCTTCACTTTAGAGAGAAGAGTGGATTTGCCCTGGGTCTGGCGATCTGCTCTCTCTTTTGGCTTTTTTTCCCAGTACAGTGACAGGAAGGCAGGTGCACTGAACTTCTTCAGTGAAGAAGCAGAGGATGCTGCAGCATAAAATTTCCCCTTGACCCACCTTTCAGACACCCAAGTTCGGACCTGTGCTGCTTCCCAGCCTCCCAATGACACAGATGGCAGGATAGAGCCAATCGGAAGCACTTGATAACAAAATGGCAATTCATTTTGCAATTCCTTCAGCATTCATGCTAACAATACTGGTCCTGATGGGCTCCTTGGGTATGAATGTAGCTTTCAATATGCAATTCCACAGGAATTACGCCACTGCTCGGCTCTCATTAAGTCTGCTTTATTGTAAAGTGTTGCTGAGAAATCCTCCCATTACTGATACAGGACAACTGCTTTGCTTCAAAGAACTGCCTGATTTCCAAAAGCTCCTGTGTGTGTATCTGCAGGGTTTTTTTAATAGTCTCTTTACAGTGCATTATCTCACTTTGTTTATATATTGGACGATAATGTGATGTGTTTAAGTATGTAAATTGCCATAATGTGAGGAAATGAGATGTTAAAAATAGCTATGGAGCGCTGGAGAGAGCAGGGTGGGGTAAGGTGGCCAGTGTGGGAGGAGATGCTTTTGGATCCAGGATTTTACTCTCCATCTTTTTAGGGAAGGTAAATCCTCCCTGAAGTTAAACAAGAAAAAAAATATCTGGTTACAAGCCGCCAGCTTCTGCAGGTAAAACAAGTTTTATCTGCTTACTGTGGAGGAAAACCTCATGTTTTTAAAAACACCCCATGTCTGCTGGTCTGTAACAAGGATAACCACTGCCCCCACCCCCAGCAGCACTTTAATCTCTCTATAGAAGTAACTGACATCTATTTTCTCTATCCACATGATTTAAGCCACAAGTTAGCAATCCTGAACTGAGCCATGAAGGGAGGCACAGATTTACCTGCCAGATACCTACATTTAGTCCATTGTTGATAGTACCAAGTCTTAAAGCCCTGGACCTGTGGCTGAACTACGTGCAGCGCAGCTTGGAGAGGACAAGCTCAGCTCCTAACTCTATTAAACCCCACTTTTAAGGGTCTATGTCCACGTTTTCCATCCACTCTTATCAAAAGCTCTGGGCAAAAGCAGTCGTATCAGAGTGATGAGGTGGTTTAAATAACATGATTCTTGTAGAAGGAATTTGAGGAGGACTTAGAAAAAAAGGCAGAGGATTCATTCAATTGTGTTTGCCAAACTAGTGAAAACAACAATAAAAATAATTTTCCCAACTCCTGTTTCTAGGCAGCCTGTCCTCACTGCCATAAGAAGTGATGAGACCTTTTATGCCCATCCACACCTCATTTCCAACACCTGAGCCTCCAAGTTGGTTAACTTGGCTCTGTCTCACCAGTCACTTTCCCTGTAGTTGCCTGTGGAGTCTGAGGAGTTCCATTATCTTTTAGTCGTCCACATGGACGATCTCCAGCACTGGTGCAGAACGTGGCCACCACCCACATCTTGCTGGCCCCTTCTCTCTTTTCCTGGGTTCCTTTACGGCACGGCAGGGTAACAGGGGACATGCAGGGCCCAGCCAGGAGGGTTGGTCAGTGCTGCTGGACTCTCAGGCAGAGGCTGCCCCTTTCCAGGACCCCCCAAAACATCACCTTCACCAGTGGGCTCAGAGAGATGCTGGTGGTGGCTGTGAATGTCCCTTAACGCTCTCAGCCATGGGGCTGTGCCTGCTGCCTCTGCTGTAGCCTCCCATGATTTCACAGAAGAGCAAAGCTGTTCCCATTAGGGAGAACCTCCCAGCTGCAGATTTGGCAGCGACATGGTGGTAACTGATGGGTGTTCAAGCCATGAGGCTGCGTTTGGACTCTTGAGCACTTGCTTTGGAGCGGGAAGCATTTGTACCCAGCCTGCAGCCCCAGAGGACTGGCGTGAGAGCCCTGACCATCAAAACACGTGGCCTACTGGCAGTGTGATTAAAATCAGTTCTAATGAAAGGTTCTCTCTCACCTCTTGGGATTTGCCTGTCACACCAAGCCCTGCTCCACCCAGCTGGGAGGAAGCCTGGGGATGGACATGGCAGAGACAGTGGGGTCCCCGTGTCCCACTGCTGGGCTGCTGATTACCATATTAATGTGCAGTGTCCCAGCTGAGTGCTGGGCAAAGGACAGTACATCTTTAATTGGAAATATAAAGGACTGCTCGTGGCCCAGCTTGAACTGGGAGGATTTATGTCTCTCCCTCTGGATGGGATTGAAGGGAATGGTATGATTCACTGAGCGGTGTGCACGTCTCCTGATTTACTGCCCATCATTTACATTCCACTAAAGTCAATCAGTGCAGAAGGTCATTCCCAACCTGAATTTTTTCACGTTAAATCTTTTCTGTCCCGGACTTGTAGTAAGTCCAGGAAAGACTCTTGGCAACTCAAGCTGGTTTTGAGGTTGTTAATTTTAATTCTCTGATTAGGAGAAAGGAGACTGTAAAAACAAAAGAGAACCAGAAAATGCTTGTGTGTCCATTGATAGAGTCTGTACATGTGATAAACTCAGCAGACTCAACAAATGGCTGGTTCTCTTCTATTAAATCTGTACTTGCATATTTCTCATGATGCTGATTAATTCCTTATGCTCTGGGTTAGCAAAGATAGTTCTGCCAACCCTGCCTGAATCGTGCATTTGGTTGTTTGCCTAAAAGTTGAAAACTTGTGGGAAGTATCTAAACTTCCCACCTCCCAAATGGTGCTTTGAACACCAGTAACCTGAACATACTTCTCAGCACGCTGAAGCTATTCTAACATTTTCATTATGAATCATCTGCCAATGAGTTATGAATCTACTCTCAGTATACTGGCAAATTGTAATAGAAAATTAGGACCAGACTTATGTATTGGATGTGCAGTCTGATTCCCAAATCACAAGTGCAACTCAACTTGCAAGCTTGGAAATGGCTTTAAAATGGTTTCATGCAACTAAACACGATGCCTGTTGATTTGCTTGTGCAATATTCTGACATTGCATGGGGTTTTGACAAGCCTATGTTTAACCTTGAATTCTCATTCAAACAATTTGTTATAAAATGTTTATACCAAGACCATGTTTGGTTTTGTAAGATTTTGAATAAATAGGAGCTGAATTCATAGAATCATAGAACTGTT